>QYAP01000351.1:21742-109582 GCA_003988905.1 Hymenotorrendiella dingleyae
CCCCTTTTTATGGTAACCTACCTTTTATTTTTGAAAAAGGTATGGTAACCTACCTTTTTTGGTCAATGGTACTACCATGGTAACCTTATGCCGAACTTTGGCTAGAATCAGACTGACGTACACAAGCCAAAATCGAATATCCTTTTGGGACGCTGTCCGTTCTTCTGGGGAAGTGGTGTCTTTTTCGTTGTCCCCAGAAACTGAGGTGGTGATGACATCTTTATCTGGAGATGCGAGGTTGTTAGATTCCATGGTTACAGAATATTCTCTGTAAATGTACGTTTGAAGTATTTGGTGAGCGCAGGAAGTAAAAAGAGGTTTGAAAAAAGAAGCACCAAAGCAAATGCTCTTCGAAATAATCTGCTGATACCACGACGGTAGTCACTGGTCTGCATTCAAATTGCGGTTCTTGGCACATGCCGTAATATTGACTCTTTACTGGCCATTCATTACTTGATGCATACGGAAAGGGTGTGATGGCACAAGGCAGGCAAATTTCAGGGATTTGGCACATTTCCTCTCGGTGGCCGTTTGACTGCCGGTCGGCAATTTTTTGTTGACAGGGGTGGCTGTCGGCGCCCGTTACCCCTGAGCTCCTGGGAATTATCGACTGTGAAATACGGATGTCGGTATACCCACTTATGCAGTGGAGTAGACCGAGTAAGCAGTTGCTAGCCAGTAGAGCGGGGCACCAAACACCAAGGTAGGGGTGCAATGCTCGTTGTTCTTGAAGGTAATTCTATTATTCCTATCGTAGCTAGCGAGAGAATATAACTCTGTGCCGTCGGTCACGTGCCTGGTGCACGTGATCGGCCCCCTACTGGCATTGACCCTAATATCAACCAACAACGGAGACCAACAGTAGTCTAAGTGCAATGCTGCTCTCGAGAGTCGAAATTGGGGTTTATGGGTTGGGATCGGGGGTTGTTGTTAAAAACAATGCCTCGGTATATGACTTATTGGGTCCAAAAGTGCCGTCAACGAGAAGTCGTGCCTCTAAGACCTCAGGAAAACCGCTACATATATTGCCCGACGTAGATGATGTTAAGTTTAAGTGAATACTATCTGTAGTGGAAAGTCTGAAAAATAAACACCGCCGTAGACTATGGCGGTACAGGTACATATCTTTCGACCAAGGGTTTTAGAATACTGAAAGGCAAGAACGAATCAATACCCATCCGCATTCTCAAGAAGGTATCTCCAACAAGCGGCAGAGAAGCCCAAAACGACAGAATCACCCAAAGATACCCTACCACCGCTCGAAATCTTGCCCCTTTCTTAAGCGACATGCTGAACCCTGCTTTCTGATACATCCATTGCACAAAGTCTTCCACTGTGATAGCAACCATTTGCCAAACAAAGAATAGGAAAAAACCGAGAGTTCGCTCGGAAGGTGTTATGTTGACGGGGCATGGCATTTGCATTTGAGATAAGGCATGAAAAACTCCTGAGATTCCAAATGAAAGGTAAAGCTTGGTATAAGAGGATAAATTGGTGCCGCGAGATATTCCAAAGAAGTTTGCGAAGGCGTCGGAGTAGGAAGTGAGCATCTGTCAAGTTACAAGTCAGCCACAATTTCTTTCGATGAAGGGAAGATTGGCAGATGAAAATCCGAATAGAACAGTAAAAGACTTACATGACGCAACTGTTGATGCCAAAACCTTCCCCAGAACGTCCTTATAGTCGTTACATCCGCTAAGCGACCGAAGGGAGATGGCCAGTCCTAGGGAATTTTTAGTGTTTTTCTCCTATTGCAGTTTTGGTACTCTACCTCTGGCTGGCTCATTCTCAGCAGCACAGCAATGAAAGCAAATTGAGAATATTGCATGCTAAGCATAAAGTACGGAGTGGCTCCAAACACGAATGCTTTCGCAAAACTCCACCCCAAATCGGGATGCCGGAGGGTGAGATACTTGCTATCTACTTGTCCAAGTTGTCCATTTGGAGGGGTGAAAAACAACCTTGGGCTCAACTCAAAAAGAAGGTCTGCAACCAGCATACACTTTACAAACTGGTATGCCTGTAGGATGAGGAAGGCTAAACGCTTCTTAGAGTGCACTTCCGGAATGTTCTTAACTTGAAAGTTCCACCTTATACCTCTTTGGTTGAAAACTAGCATTACAGCCCATCGAACCTTTCTAAGACCAAAAGCGTTGTAAGAAGTTGCTTCTTTCTTGGGTTTATCTGATCGCCAGAAATGCTCTTCCGGTCCCTGTTTTCCGGAGAAGAGAAGTTTGGCCAAGGTATTCATGTAGTATGACCAGGCAATGGTGAAGGGTTGTGCGAGGCCGACATTGTTGGTAAAGTGCGGGTGAAGATGCGCTTGGATTGCGAAGTATAATATCCCTATGCTGAAAATACTTCGTCGACCATAGAATGGAGGTGAGATGAGAGCAACGAATTGGAGTATGAAAAGCAATGCGTGTGGAATTATGGAAGAATCTGGTTCTTGTAGAATATTGTTCGGTATTCCGAGCTGAACGCTCATGATTGGGATTGTGATAGAGCATCAAAATTGCATGACTTTGTCTCTCGCTCTTCGAAATAAATTAAAGGCGGGTTATGGTATTGTCGGGGTTTCGCTTAAATCCGCACCCCCTGTCTGCATCGCCGGGCAGTCAGCACAGGGGTATGGGGGACCGACTGATGCGGTGTCCGGTACCGCAAACTTTCGTGATGGCAGCCAAGTGCTCAAATGAAGTCTTACTCAAGCTTTCAATGTGTTAAATTTCAAGCATAATTCGTAGCAGGAAAGCGATTCACCAGATTCTCTTCATGTTTCAAAGCCGCATCATGTTAGATGGAATTTGGCCAGTCGTTGCGTCTCATCCATACTTGATTGGGAGCTCAGTGATATATTTGACGCTTCTCTATTGCTTGAAATTCCAAGCAGGAATATACGCAAATTTTATTCGAATTGGAAACCCAATATTCAGCTTGAGAGAAGTTCATTTGCTCGTTCAGGATGGCTACAATAAAGTACCGAGTCCTGTTGCCAACCCCCCATGAATCATGATAAATCAAATTCTCTCTTCATAGTGTACGCTACTAACCACTTTCCACTTCAGATTATTAAAACTACGCAGAAGCCCTTCGTAGTAAATTGGTGGGCAAAAGACTATATAATATTGCCTCCAAAGTACTTGTCAGATCTGAAGACCGCAGACTGGAGACATCTCAGCTTTTTCAGAACATAAACGATGTATGTACATACTCACCTATATCTTAATCCGCAAACCTGGAAAAATTCAAAAAGAAATTGAAGGTCCTGATATTAAATTTACCCTTGCTCTAGGCGCTTTTCCTTTCACGTACGGCTGGCGACCTTTATACGGCGCACTCGTCAGAAAGAATGGCTGACATTGTTAAACGACGCATTAATCCTCAACTATGTAAGTCTTTATCAAGCCCTCAAACAACTCAAATTAGCCAGGAATTGTGGTTGAAGTCTAATAAAACACTGGTTTAGCCGAGGTGACTCCACTGATGATGGATGAAATAACTTATGCGTTTGACAAGCAGCTTGGAGATTTCGCAGGTAATATCTTCTTGGACTCTCACCCTCAGGGGATCAGTGCTTACATGTACTTCAGATTGGAAAGAGGTCACAGCCATGGAATTATTTGCGGGTGTTGCCCATCGAGTAGCAAGTCGAATTCTGATCGGCGAGGAATTATGCCGTGATGAAAGATTCTTGAGAGTATCAGCCTCCTTCTTGAATTCTATCTTCATCACTGCTTTAGTAATTGTTAAGCTCCCTCTAGGGGGTCTCAGGGACCTTATGGCTACGCCACTATCGCTACTGCATCGATGGAAACTAAAGGTTTGCCGTCAGATTCTCCTCCCCATCGTAAAGAAGAGAATCGAGGAAAGGAGAACATCCAAGGAAAGAAACCTTGATGCTATAGCGTGGACGCTTGATTTTGTCACCGATTATTCTTTGCCGTGCAATACCCCCGAGCGGATTACAGATGAGCTGTTGTATGGTTTGTGGGCTGGAAGCTCGGCTCCCGGTGGCATGATCACGGAGATTGTGTTCCAATTACTACTATTTCCTGAATATATAGATCCTCTACGTAAAGAGGCGAATGAAGCTGTGGCTCAACATGGTTGGTCTGAGAAGATGCTCAACCGTTTACAGCTTCAAGACAGCTTCATCAGAGAGGTCAATCGACTCTATCCAACTGGCTCCGGTATTTATTTTTGCGATCACGCTCCCAATGATTTGAAGCTAACAAAGCTAGTTGCCTGCTCTCGTACAGTTGTTGGAAGTCCTTTCCGTTTCTCCGATGGCTTGACGCTACCAAGTGGCTCACGCTTCGGTTTTCCAATAAAGGCAATCCAATGCGATGCTGATAACTTCACAAATCCAACAGAGTTTGATGGATTCCGTTTTTCAAAACTAAGCTCGAGTGAAAATAGGATTCTTGAGTCAAATAGAAGCTGGGCGGCAACTTCAATGGGAACCACAAATCTTGCGTGAGTCTCTCCTTCGAGCCTACTCAACTTTGGAGGAGAACATACATTAATTTGATGCCTAATAGGTGGGGTTATGGAAATCATATCTGCCCCGGAAGGTTCTTTGCTGTACGAGAGATGAAAGCTATCCTCACGAAGCTGCTTCTGGAGTATGATATTAAGTGGAAGGGGTCAATTTCTGTCCGACCCATGCCGGTGCATGTTGAGGGCCAGTTTGTCCCTAATATGACACAGAGAATCCTTCTGAAGAAACGCATTGAATGAAGTGTTATAAGACGAATGGACCAAGAGCTTACATACACGGGCTAGCCGATTGGTAATAATACAGTAGAGATCTTCATCGGTTGCCATCCAGTTCTCTTCGAGCAGGGAACAATTTTTCTTTACTGTGGGCGATTACTTTCGCTTCTTTTGCTATCATGTTCGCCTGCGCCATCAATTTGTCACTTCACCAAGGGTAGATACTACGCATCCATGTAAGATACCTAGGTAGTTTAACAGGTATTTTAAACTCAATCGATAGTATGCAACTCAGAATCAAGTCTGCTTTTAACACAAACAATGATCAATCTTATATGTTACTAAAAGACTTCCCAGCGTTTCTTCCACTACACAAAAGCACTGACATGTGTGTGCCTTTCAATTCTATGCGTTCGGATTACTAATTATTTCATCGGCTTCCGTGTCGGGAGTTCTTCTGCGGCACCCGAGCACACATTTGGCTCTTATTGTCGTTTAGGCACGTTTAGGCATAAATCCATCAGAATTGAAGAAGAATTTATTTTATATCTATGTTCAAGTCAATTTTCTGGCCAGAGAATCTTTGAAGAGACATTGAATGTGCAATTTACAAAAATGGCTGAGGGCAAACCGAGTCGTATAGTTGAGCTCTCAAAAAGTATTGAGACTCACACAAGCATTATTGATGCCTACTACGCTTCTAAGAAAATTCCACCTCCATCATTTGATCTAGATTACCCAGAGGATCTCCCCCAAGAAATCCAACAATCACGAAATTCAGTCCTTGAAGCTACGGATGAGCTGACAGATCTCATGCTGGGAGCACGTCAACTGGCAGAATGTAATCCACCACAGGTTTGGCTATTCTACAGACTTTATGAAAATTCACACGCTGATTTCTGATCAAGCACACTGCCTTACTCGGAGTTCAAGCCATTTGTCGATATGATATTGCGAACAAGATTGGAGCCGAGGAGGAGATAACCTACACGACACTTTCAGAGAGATGCCAAATCCCAGAAAACGATCTCACTCGCATTATGCGCCAGGCAATTTCCCGTCATATCTTCAAGGAACCAAGAAAGGGAGTTGTCTCTCATAACGCCGCGTCCAAACTTTTCATCGGCTCTCAAGATCTCAAAGATTGGATTTTTATTGCGCTAGACGACATGTGGCAGTCTGCATCCCACATGCTAGACGCAATGGACCGGTGGAAAGGATCTGGGGAGCCAAATGAATCTGTGAGTCTGACTGAACACTCCTTGTGGACCCTGCCATTCTGATTGGAGAATCCAGGGATTTAATCTAGCAAAGAACACACATGAATCGTTCTTTGAGAGCATGAAGAACAATCCGAGAAGAAAATCTGCATTTTCTAATATCATGACATATATGCAATCTCGTCAAGGTTTTGGTTCCTCTACAGAACACTTGCTATCCAACTACGATTGGACCTCTGCCAACATTGTTGTTGACATGGGAGGAGGCCAGGGCTCGACGAGCTTTGATATCATTAAGAAAAGCCCTTTAACCAAGTGCATCGTTCAAGATATCCCACACGTAATTGCAGCAGCGCGGGATAAGGCGTCTCCGGAATCCTCCAACTTGACATTCATGTCTCACGATTTCTTCACAGAACAGCCGATCAAAGATGCAGATGTTTATTTCCTTCGATGGGTGCTTCACGACTGGTCAGATCAGCGAGCAATCCTGATCTTGCGGCAACTGATTCCAGCTCTTAAGCATGGTGCGAATGTGGTACTGCAAGAGTTCATTGTGCCCGAACCAGGAATCGTGTCTTGCTACCATGAAAAGATCATTAGGCAAGTGGCAAATTCCTAACCTTCCAAACTATGTAGACTAACCTAATTTTATTTTTGCAGGTGTATGGACTTGGCAATGAAAGCAGGCTTCAATTCAACGGAGCGTGAAATCGGCGATTGGATAAAGCTTTTCACGGAGGCTGACCAACGTTTTAAGTTCCAGGATGCAAAAGTGCCAACGGGTTCTAATCTTGCCGTTCTTCATTTTTCCTGGGAAGAAAAATGAGCGATTGGCTTTTTTGTACCTGCTGTGCTCTTCAGTACTCTTTATCCGGAAGCAGAGATCCTTACATCCAGTTTATTGCAATAGTCATTTCATACTTTAAAAACTGCCACTTCACCAATGTACATTCTATAACCTGTACATCATGATGATACTAGGATCATTGTTGTCGGGCATTATGACCACGTGGGTGAGGATAAGTTTGACAGGGAAACCCGGAAGATGTCATATGATAACCGGGCGGAAGCCGGACTTTTGAGAGATCTCTGTATCGGGTTCCGTTCACCGGGGTCCGCCGCAAACATTGATAAATCGTGAATATTCCAAATTATTAATGACATCTAGATGTACTTGGAGCTAAATTGCAATAAGTCCACCTAACTTCCTGCATAACTTCCTGGTTTGCCTCTTCCCAGGGCTTCCACATTCCTTGAAACCCTTGATAAGGGGTTACTCACAAACCTTTCTTCTCTGATTGAAATCTTTCAATAGCTTCTTGAAATGTTCACCTTTTCCGAGATTGGATTTTTCAACCTTTTGTGGCGTCTTCTCTTAGGAGTAATATTCCCTCTGACAGGCCGATATCTTCTATTTATGCAAATATGTGGAATAGTTGCTAACGAAGACCAGTATTTGGTGTTTAAAACTGTTGCAGCCTTCCGCAATGTGTATTTCCATCCTCTTTCAGTCTTCCCTGGCCCTATTTATAGAGTGGCCTTTAGCCTGCCGAGCATTTGGGAACTGTGGAGCGGCAACTCTGTCCAAAACATACACGCACTTCATAAGCGATTTGGCACAGTCGTCCGCACTGGGCCTGATTCTCTATCTTATTGCACAACAACAGCATGGAAAGGTACCTACAGGTTTCTTTCTTTTCTCCTCCAACTATTTTTCCGTCAACCGAAAAACATAATGCTAACAAACTTTCGATAGATATCTACGGGTTCAATCAAGACAAAAGGCAGGTCGCAAAGGATTATAAAAGATTCCCTGATTCACAGGATATGCTTCCTATATTGAGTTGGTTGTTCTTTTCTTTAGTTGCTAGCTATGATGCTAACTTTCCAGCTTCTAATGATACCGACCATGCACGCATGAGGAAGCTGATATCCCACGCTTTTTCCGAAACAGCAATTCGAGAACTTTTACCACTTATTGCAACGTATATCGATGATTTTGTGAACCGACTTTATGCCGAGACAGATTTTTCGAAAAACACCGCCGTTGATATGAATAATTGGTACAATCGCCTTGCTTTTGACGTTGTGAGCGGTCTATCTTTTGGTGAAGCAATAGGAGCTCTCAAGGGCGGGCCAAAGAATGATTACATTGAAACATTCTTCTCCTCTTGTAAAATTTACCCCATTGTACCCACTTCACACGAGTACTGGACGGTAAAGTTTGCTTTAAACTTGATGATGAAGATCCCGAGCTTTAAAGAGGTGCATGACTCTGGGTATATTGCCACCAAGACAAAGGTTGAAAGGCGCATGGCAGGCGAAGTTTCAAAACATAAGGACTTTATGACATACGTAGGTACTAACTAAGGAAATTTTTCTCGAGATACTTACTTTCAATAGATACTTCGTTATAACGACGAAAGGGGAATGACCAAGTCTGAGATCATCGGATCTACATCTGTTTTAGTCAACGCAGGCGGAGAAGCGACAGCTGCGTGTCTCACTGCCGCAACATACTACCTTTTAACAAATGAAGGTTGCTTGGACACAGTTGTAAAAGAAGTTCGTGATGCATATATCTCGAGAGACAACATCACTTCCAATCCATGCAACTTAGCTTACCTTAATGCGGTCGTGGACGAGACATTAAGAATTTATCCTCCGACTCCTGGCACCTTCGCTCGTCGAACTGGCCCTGAAGGCCGTTATATCGATGGAAGTTTCGTTCCACCAAATGTAAGTTGAAATAAGATTTTCATCCCAGCCATTTTCTGATAGGCAAGCAGGTTTCGGTTGGCGTGCATCCTTATTCGGCAAATCACTCACCAGCGAACTTCACGAACCCTGAGAAATTTGTGCCAGAGCGATGGCTCAACAACCCGCCTCCTGAATACAGAAATGATGCCAAAGGTGCATGTCAGCCATGGTCCACTGGCCCACGTAACTGTATTGGTAAAAAGTGAATATCGACCTATGCTTTAATTTTACGAGTAATACTAATTCGGAGACAGTCTGGCATACATGGAGATTCGCAGCATTCTAGCTTCTATTTTATGGTCTTTTGATATGGAACTTTGCGAAGAGAGCGCGTGTTGGCCATAGAAACAACTATATAATATCGTATATGATCGGCCGCAACTGAGAGTTAAGCTATCTCGAAGAGAGAAACCCGAACGTAGCTGATCTGGTAGATAGCATCAAGAATTCAGGACACAATGACAGCTGGCTTTAGTATCCATGTCTCAAGCACAAGATGTAGTATTGTTATCAACTTATTTCCTCCCCGTGCGAGACTAGGCCTTAATGGACCTAACTAGAGGCTACCTCGAGCTGACATTTATTTCTTTCCGACGGCAACGTTAGCAAGCATCTTCACCTTCGCTCCTCCATGTCCATCAACCTCAACAATATCACTCTTCAACATTGCTTCGTACATGATATCGAGTGCTTGCTCGAATTTTGCCTCGTCCTCTTCTTTCCAGTCTTCAGCCGAGGATCCTTCCATTCCTGGCCCGTCTTAAATCCGTGAAACGCATCAGGGCCTCGAGTAGCAGTGTGTGCTTTGAGAACAACGCCTTCATGGGCTACTACCTTCCAGGAAGTGATGAAGGCGGTGCCACCAGGTTTGAGTGTGCGATAGACTTCGCTAGCAACCTTTCCTGGCTCCTTCGCGAGAAAAATGACGAAGTTGGTGAAGCTATGAGAAAAGAAGTCGTCATCAAATGTCAAAGCCTCGATGGGCATTGCAGCGGTCTTGACCGAGTCAGCCCAGCCCAGCGAGGCTGCCTTTGCTTCGACAACTTCGCACATTTGCGGGTTCGAGTCCGTGGCGTGGATGGTAACTTCGCCAGGTTTCTTGACGTCGGTAATTGCGAGTGTGACAACACCATTACCGCAGGCATTGTCATGAGCAACTGAGCCGGATGCTAGCTCGGCAAGGGTAACCGTTCTATGGGCAACTTGAACAGAAACATCGCCCATTAATTCAGCCATCAAGGCGGGACTTCGTTGCAAACGCTGCTTAGGATAAAAAGGCGCCATGGTAGGTGATTTCGATGAGTGATCAGATTTCGCTAGTCTTGGTATGGAAGTTTGCGGAAGGGACGATGAAATAGCTAACTGAGACTGATGGAGAAGCTGATGGAATGTCTTCTGCGAGGCTGAGACGCTGACTGCGATGGTCATACGGGGAAGGATGCCGGGAAACATTGTTATTATAATCACAGTGAACAAGCCCGCTAAAATCATGTGAAAGCCGAACAAATTAAAATCAAACCAAACCTAATAATTATAGCCGACGCTAAACGACAGGGTTTCGGACTCTGTCGGGGCCCGAATTCGGTTGCCAAGGGTACTTAGGTATTTAGAAAATAGGTTTCATATTTCCTTAGACTAGTATACCTACCTAGGTACCGGTACATACCTCCAGGGCTACACAAGGATTTAAACCACGTGTTTTTGCATAGACACTCCGCTTCGGTCCAAAATCTCCCCTTTCGGACTATCTCCGGGGCCGAGTATGCTAATAATGCTTTCTTTCATAGAGTATACCACATTCTGGCAGGCCATACTTTCCGCCACTGATATTACCGCTCCACGGTTCATTTTTGACGACCTGCCAAAGAGTATATCCTCACTTATAAATAAAATTTCACTTTCAACAAGACACGTGATAGATCTCACCCACATGATATACCCCCTTAATTTCAAAAATGGCGCTCGCTAAAATCGGAGGACCGCGTGCCATCGTCCTGTTCGTGGTGAAAATTATGTAAGCACAACTTCGGTTTTGTCTCTTCCAGGCCATGTATTTTCAAGCTTCTACAAAAAATATACAATTGAGAACTTTTAAGTGAAAACAACGATTTTTATTCTTGATTTTACTTGACTGTCAGAGTAGCATCGAACCGGCGAGAGGCTGACCGATACGCGCTTCTAAGATCCTGTGGCCCCTATATTCCCAACTACTGGCCAAAATCCATCCTAGAACTCAGCCACAGGATTCTCCTGGAAGAGTTCCCTACTTCCCGCCAGGCCTTCCAAAGGGGAACCAATGAGGCGTCACGCTGCCGTTTTGGTTTTGTTGATATACGGCGTAACCTTGCGATGCGTTCTGCGGTGGTGTAGGCCACTGTGCAGCCTGCTGTGTTCCCTGCTGTGCTGGGGCGGCTTGTTGGGTTTGATATGGGCTTACGTAAGGCGCGCCACTCCCACCTTGGACTTGATTATAGTACTGGTAGCCAGGACCGCCGTTATATGTTCCGTTTGGCTGCGACATGATGCTAGACAACGAATTGAACTTTGAGTTTTTGATTGTGTTGAGTGCTTGTGAGCTATGGCGGGTACCCAATTTATAGGAGTTTTGACTTGGTAGTAAGGTCTTAGTGATGAGGACAAGAGGAGTTCATTGTGGAAAAGCAGTTCTATTTTATACGACCTTTACTCTCGAGAAAACATGTTGAACAAAAGCATTGTCATATCTGTGATGAGCTGGAAATGTCTGAGTAAATTATCGTCAGCTATGACAGAGGGAATGGCTATGGAAATAAACTTCAAGGAAAAATTCGAATACGTACAGTGCATGTACAATCAGATGGTAGGTTGAAATCATTGCAGCTTGTAACACGAAGTTTGATGCTCCCCCTCATACCAAATAATCATAATAATGTGTTAAATTTGGAGTTTGGCCTAGTATTGTATCGCAGTAAGTTCCACTCGGCTTTGTACATTGTACTTTCCGTATCGGACTCACTCCTGCCGCTTTTCAGTATTCAAACTTCTACTAATATTGCTACAGTGGGAGCCTCGATAACTCATACATGCCAATTCAACCATTCGCTTGACCAGTAAAAAGCCAACGGCAAACACAAGGGGTTGGCATCCAGTTAAATTGACTTTCCGACATGCATACATTGGTTTTCTTTCACGCAATCAATCCCTTATCCTGACACGTCATTATGGTGATGAAGTTTGCAAATTCTCTATTGCTTGCCCCCTATTATCTCTTGTATGTTTGCAACAAAAATGCAAATTCTCTAAAGCGGTATGTTCGTTTGTGTCGTATTTCATCGGATTGTTTACATGCAGTGTCACATAGATCTCAGAATTACTCTACAGAATTTCTTCATCTATGAATAAGACGCTTTAACCATTCACAATTCTTCAATATTCACCGCTGGGACGGATTCATGATGGCTGAGAGGAAAGGACCGTTGACGTATCACGGTATCACCTCGCATTCTGACCAAATGAGTAACTCACCTTTGCTGCCGATTTTGGCTGCGGGAATGTCCAAGAAGGTCCCTTTCCTGGCCAGCTCTATATTGATCTGTAGTTGCTCTGCATGTTTTCCGCTGATGCCTGTATTCAAGCCCTTCCTGGCTACCCACCACCAAATGCGTGGTGAGTTTCGCAATCTTCGGAGAACCAGTTGTATCCCTTCCACACGTAAGAGGACGTTTTCTAGCACCTAAGGTTAATAGAATAAAAGGCGTTTTAAGGTACTTCTGGAATCAAGGGGAAATGGTACTATTCCTTAAAACCATACAATTTGCAACGCCTTTTGCGCACCTAGTACACTAACTAAGCTAATAAGATAATGTTTTGTAATAAAGACTAGAGGAGAATCTAAGACTTTTCGTGCACGGTTACAAACGTCCTCTTGCGTGTGGAAGGGATATTAAATTTTACAACACAAAGAGAACAACTGAGAGTATTTGAAGAACTGAAAATTGGCGTATCTTTCTGGGAATAACGGGAATATTTGATAGGATAATCGTTAATGGCTGTCATTTTATGGTCCCTCTAATTCTGCCACTTAAAATTAGGTGAGAGGAAGCGATACCCAAGAGCCAATGAAAGCGATATTGCAAGACGATATGAAGCGCTCTGAAAGATATCTATGAAACGCAAATTACCGGTTAACGTATTGAGTCCTGCTTATCAATACAACAGATGTATTGGAGTAGCGCCAAGGTTCTTTCAGTGTATGCAGACATATAAGGTACATTGGGATTAAATCCTTTCATGTTAATATGTTCATAAGCCAACTAGCAATTAGTTCCTTGCTTCACTATCATTGAATTCAGCGGCCTGCTCCTTAAAAAGAATTACATAAATAGTCCTCAAGGCATAAGAACAAACTAGGTGAATTATCGATAACAAAGTATTTTGACTACTAAGATGGAAAGAGAGCTCAATGTGGGAGGCCGATCTACCAAAAATGCATGTGTCCCACGCTAGCAACAATCACCATAATCATAAGTCTGTGCGCAGCAGGGCTACAGCCTTTGTTGTTGTGTTGCAGCCCGGTCCGCAGCCCGGTCGGAACCTTCAGACCTCAGAGCGATCGGCCTCAACTTCATTGCCAACCCATCAACCATCAACCACCAACACACAAACCCGCCAACATGGAGCGCCTTCAGGCCCCATTGGCATCCTTCCACCTTTTCCCTCATCTCCCGCCCGAGCTTCAAGATCAAATCTGGATCTTCGCAGTGTTCTCCGCCCCCGATCGCGTCGTCGAGTTCCGCAGGCAACTCGTACGAATCAAAAACGGCCAAAACGACGTCTCGTACAATCACTCGTTGACTTCGTCATGCCCTATCCCAACACTCCTCCACGCATGCCAAGGCTCGCGGAAGTGGGCGATGACCAGATGGCAACTTGCCTTTGCTGCTAAATACGGAAAAGCGCCCAAGGTGTGGTTTGATTTTCAGGAAGATACTTTGGTGAGTTATCCTCTGTCAGCCTTTATTGCTACCCTACCCTTCAAGATACTGTTCAAGTTGTCTCTAACAAAATTCGTAGTGTCCCATCGGCTCCTTCAACAGCATTAGGCTCGTCAGTGCTTTCTTGGGGGACTGTGGAGATCAAGAAAAAGTCCAAAAATTCGTGTTACACACCAAGCAGTACTGCTCTCCTCAGACGACAAGCCGATTCGGCGCTACTTTTCTTGGGAGAAAATTGGCCGAATGGTTCGCCAATCATTTCCCACGCATAAAGGAGATTTCGCTCATCGGTGGTGGTGGCCCTTACCAGTTTTTCCTAGAGGAATTGCGATCCACAAGTCTTTCATGCTATGCTCCAAGGTCCTTCAAATGTTCGCCAAAAGCTCAATCTAGAGCGCCAGATCCCAGAGGTACAACTGTTAGTTTGACACCAGCTACGCCAGGGTCGGTTGCGCACTTCGAGTCGGTGTGGGGTACGTGGCGAACCGGACTTGAGGAAAATTTTGCGAGAATGGAGAAGGATGTGAACATACGCTACGTGAACTACACGAGGGAAAGCTCATCGGTTTTTGTCGTGCAGGAGCTTGGCAAAAATTTGCAGATAGGACCAATTTGTCTTACCAACGAACAACCCGAATTCAAGATGGAGAAGATTATGGGTCTGCTGAAGGATGCAAAGTGTCAACCGCAGGCAACGTCTTAAACAAAGCGTGTCAATGGAGCTGAATAAACGCTTTTGAGATACTACACATGACTTTCCCCAGTTATCACAGTGCTTTCTCCCTGCCCGTCTTCTTCAGTTTTATTATGTCTGTGTTTAAGTTAGCGTCTGAGACACAAGGACAAAGAAGTGTCACTTACGCATCACGCCGCTGAAGATAAACCGCCAGAGTCAAGGTTAACCCAGCACAAACAATCAAAGCGACCGTAACGGAATTTCCCACCAGAAATCTAGGTGCTTTCGTTGTATTGTACGTGATCAGGGGAATCCAAGCATTAAACGCATAAGCGAAAGTATTCGTCGTCCCAAGAATGAACCTTCTCTCCAAATCATCGGAAGCAGTAGCTTCGTTCACCATGGTCAGAAAAATGGGACCTGAGCCCTGAGCAAACCCTGTGAGATAGAAAGATGCCCACTTCAATCCAAAAGGTACTCCATCCCAGATAGCAAGGTTCATAGCTGCAAAGAAGCAAACCGTGAGAGAAAAGTATACTATTGGACTGCGCAGCTGCAAAGCATCGGAAGTCCATCCATATGAGAGTGTAGTTACGATGGTTATGGCGCTTATAACGGTGGGATAGGTGTTAATCTGTGGTACTGAGTATCGATCGCCGAAGCTCTTTAGCCATAGATTCATGTAAGTTCCGATGTTTTCGCTGCAGATGAAGAAGCTACAATGGCCATGTCAGTGAGTTTCTACTAGAGCAAATATCTTCACATACGTATAGTAGGTGGTGTAAACCCAGAAGTGCCACTTTCCAAACACCCGCTTCAAGCCATGCCAAGTCACTGGTTCTGTGGCTTTGCCTTTTCCGGCCTCTATCATTCTCTGTTTGGCAAGCTGCAGCTCGTCGGGTTTTATCCACGTTGCTCTGGTATTGTCTGGGAGATCCGGAAGTGCATAATATCCTGGGAATTTTGTTAGCAAAAGCCTGAGAAGAGAAACAAGTTTCGAGATCATTTGTTCTTACCCCATAAGGCCATTGGGAGGGTGATAATGCCATCAAAAATGAACAACCAACGCCACCCAGCCAAACCTCCTGTACCATTCATCCCAGTGTAAAGTGCCGCTTGTAAATACCCACTAAACATAGTCCCAACAAAAGCGCTTGCGAAAAAAATCGAAGCTCTCTTTCCCAACTCTCTCTTCGTATACCATCCACCAAGGACAGTATGAACAGCAGGATAAAAAGTTCCTTCAGCCAACCCAACCAGGAAGCGGCAAGCATACAACTGATGAGGAGTCTTGACGGCCGCCGTTGCGAAAGTCACAATAACCCAAACCAATTCCCAACTAGGACACCATAGCGAAGGTCGGATCCGAGTGCAAATCATCTGAGACGGGATTTGGCTTATAACGTAACCAATTGTCCACATAGTAGTGAAAGTTTGGTATTCATTTCCAACGACATTCAGGTCTTCTTTCATGCCTGAGACGTAGGCGTTGCTAACGTTTCCACTGTTGAGGTTCTTGGAAAAGTATGTGAAGCCGGCCCAGGTTCTATGCTAGGATTTAGTGTTGCCCAAGCGAGTTTCTCGGTTTAGAGGGCTTACAGAATGAAAAAGTCAAGCTTGAACAGCAGTTTTCGCTCTTCCGGCGATCTATCAAGACTGTCCCATACGATCTCTCTGATGCGATGCCTCAAGTTTTTCTTTTCCACCCTGGAGGATTGCGACGAAGCGGCCGGTGAGTCGATTTCCAACGAAGCCACATTATCTGTTGATCCCTTCTTCGACATTTTGAAATATGAAAATAGCTTTGCACAACAGTCACTTGCTTCGCGCCATCCATTTTCTCAAGTACTTGTAGGTACCGTGACATCTGAGAAGCGATAAGGGCCAATAGCGCTGAATCCCCACTTCTGGATCACGAAAGACTGGAATATATCGCGACTTACAGATTATGGTGGGGTTTGCATTCGAACCCCGGTGAAGAGATAGACTAGGGCTTATCCCGGAATTTTGGATGGCAGGGAATTACCGTCCCCATGGGACAACGACTTCGGAAGTCAACCGAGCGTCCAATAGAAATTTTGGATTCTTAGAATCGTTTGTAGCTTGCTAAGATGCTTTGATTTTACAATTTCCTTCGCCTATCATGAAAGGGGTAGGCTAGTATTAGCGCAACGAGATCCGAAATTTAAACATAATTGGGAGTCAAAAATGGAATTCGACAAGAACGAAATCTTTGTCGCGGAAAACAGCAAGCGCGCTTTATGTATAGACCATGATGAGGTTATTCAGAGCATGTAAGGCGTGCTTGGAAGAGTAAATGATTCGTATCTCCCCACTTTTCCCGTGACGGATCACCTACTAATCAGAAGGAGTAGGAAATGCAATTGCCCACTCTTAAGGACGAAATATCGAGAAATAACAGAACTCTCTGTTGCTACTCAAGATAACATATTTGACAAATTGGCCGCCATTTGAGCCCACCTGAAATAAAGATGCCTGCAACAACTGTGTCAAACTTGGCCTCCTACGAGTATCCTGCCCACACCACAGAGAAGTGTAAGTGATATGGCAACATATGCAGTGGCATGGAATTAACCATACTGATTTCTTCGATAGTGGAATGGGCCGATCTTGAAGCACTCGACATTTCAAAACTCTCACAACCAGAAGGGAGAAAGGAGGTAGCGGCGCAACTTCTCAACTTCATCGATAAGAATGGCATGTGTGTTGCTCACTTGATGCGTAACTTACTAATGAAAGACAGGCTTTTTCTATGTCAAAAGCCATGGCCTTTCGGACGAAGAAGTAGCTCGACAATACGCCATCGCGCAAGCATTTTTTGATCTGCCCTTAGAAGAGAAGAACAAATATCTTGCGAATACCGCAGCCGGTGACTTCAGGGGCTACAAAGCCAAAGCAACAGGGGAGTTAGAAGGACGAGACAACGATGAGAGATACAACATTCCAAAATTTACGCAGGAACATGAAAGACCGCATCCAGCCCTCATTCTGGATCACTATGAAGAAATCAAGAAGTTTTCCCTCCATATACACGACAACATCTTGCTGCCACTTTTGAGACTATTTGCTGGAGTGCTGGAGTTAGATGACGAAGATCATTTTGTGAAGAAACACAGATATGAAGCTCCTGGCCTCGAGTATTTGCGCTACATGAAATACCATCCAAGTCCTAACCCGCTGTGGGCAATTGGGCACACGGATTATAACACGCTCACATTTCTTTTTCATCAACCAGTTGCGGGGTTGCAGGTGAAGACTCCAAGCGGTTGGAAATACGGTACGTTGCTCGACCCGATTGAAAGAATTTCAATGCTAATAGCTGACCCAAGTTCGCTCGAATCCTGGCCAGATAATCGTGAACGTCGCTGACGCCCTAGAATTTCTCTCTGGTGGATACCTGAAATCGACAGTCCATCGTGTAGTGCAACCACCCGTTGATCAAAGAGAAAAGCCACGACTGGGTTTGATTTATTTTGCACGTCCAGAGGCTGCAACTAAATTGGAACCTGTGCGAAGTCCACTTCTCGAGCGACTAGGCTTGCAAAAGGGGGTTGAAGAGAGTTTGAACGGTCTAACAGCAGAGGAGTGGGCAAAAGCGAGGATTGCGAAAGATCACAGGTTCAGATCTGGAATCGTGAAGGAAAGGGAGACTGAAATTGTTGCGGGGGTTAGTCAGAAGTATTATGATTGAGTTCGAGGGGAATTTTGGAAAGTAGCAGCTGAAATGACGGCAAAGATCATCATCCAATACAACAACTTAAGCAGATGTATAGGAAGCGGAAACAAGTCGCTCGAAGTCAACAGGAAAAGCCAACTTAACTTTGATGTCTTGTACGCTACGCTAGCGATTTCAATGCTTGTCTAGAGATGTGGAGCGATTCGAGAACGACAACTGTTCTTTGCAGAGATAATTCGATCTTTTCCTCGGTCTTTGCAGGGCAGTAGTTTTGAGGTGTAGAGTGAATTTGGAGATTTCCGGAAAGGTGTTCTTAAAGGTATTAGCCCATGTTCTACCCTAGGTATAGACGGAGCATGCACTGGGTTATGCTGGGCGTACTGTATCACCTACCAGACTTTGGAGATTGAGATTTAGAGCATCATTGGATGTTTTGAGTTGGAGTTGACCGTTGAGTCGTGGCGTTGAGTGGATCCCACGTGATGACGGCTCAACCTCGGAAAGGTCCCCGCGAAAAAAGTTCGCCAAATCATATTTGCGATTATTGCAACCCGCCATCTTCACAAGAATCGCGATTACCTCTTCGCACCACGGTCTTCGTTGACCACCACTCTACTCAGCACTCCCTTCCTACGCATCGCCGAACACGGTAGTGTGTTACCTTCGCGATGTCTTCGGACGAGATCGTTTGGCAGGTTATCAACCAGCAGTTCTGCTCCTTCAAGCTCAAGTTTGTTATTTGCGATTCCAGAATTGACACAATCTGACCCCCAATAGGACTACTAAGGAGAAGAACTTCTGTCGCAATGAATACAATGTCACCGGCCTCTGCAATCGACAATCTTGCCCTCTCGCAAATTCCCGCTATGCCACCGTTCGCGCAAACCCAGACACCGGTACTCTTTACCTCTATATGAAGACAATCGAGCGCGCGCACATGCCATCTAAACTATGGGAACGGATAAAGCTTTCGCAAAACTATGCCAAGGCTTTGCAGCAGGTTGACGAGCGATTGATTTACTGGCCAAACTACCTCATCCATAAGTGCAAGCAAAGACTTACGAGATTGACACAAGTTGGAATTCGGATGAGGAGAATTGCGAAAGAAGACGAGCGAATGGGAGAAAAACTTGTACCAAAAATAGCACCAAAGGTTCGCAGACGAGAGGAAACTCGCGAGAGAAAAGCAGAAGCTGCCGCCAAGGTCGAGAGAGCTATCGAGAGGGAGCTGATTGAAAGATTACGAAGTGGCGCATACGGCGATCAACCTTTGAATGTCAGCGAGAACATTTGGAAGAAGGTTCTAAAGGGCTTAGAGAGAGGAGGAGAGGGTACCAGGGATGAAGATTTGGACGAAGGCATTGAGGAAGAAGAATTTGAGAATGAGGAAGAATATGAAGAGGAAGGTGTAGGGGAGGTCGAGTACGTCAGTGACCTGGGCGAGGACGAAGAAGACCTTGGAGATCTGGAAGATTGGTTGGGAAGTGAGGAGGAAGAAGTTACTGATCAAGATGACGACGAGGACAGTGATAGCGACAGCAGTGAAGATGATTCTACAAAAAAAGTATCTGCTGGGGCAAAGCGAAAGCAAGGTCCAGTTTCCAAGGCAAAGCCAAAGAAACTTGCAAGAATGGAGGTCGAGTACGAAGAGGAGATCGAGACAGCGCCTCGACAATTGGCTCGTGCTTGATTTGTTCTTTTATTTCAAATGGCAAGAGTGCATGGCAATGGAGTTATGGCTCAATGTGGAGTATTGGCTGGTATCTATAAAATTGGCGTTGGGGCGCTTATAAAATAAGGTACGGAGGTACGCATGTGGCTTCTCAGTACAGTACCTAGCTGTAAGATTCACTCGCAATAAATTGTCAAAAGTCTCGTGAATCAAATTATATAATAGTCAAAGACTATTCCCCATAGTGCTGTATGGTCTTTATAGCCGAAGTACTCAGCATTGCTGATGTGGATTGTGCTGTAACAACTGTGGCATGGTAGATGGTGGGGTCATTGTATTCAGAGCGAAACTTGTTTCAACCACAACCCCTCGAGACGAACAATGCGCCTACTCTCCACAACCACCAACTTCAGCCATAAAGCCCTGCTCTTGCGCCCAAATAATATTGACAAGCACCACCGAAATCGCTGACCCTAAGCCTCTCGAGACCTGCGTACACGTTAATTTACCGCCGATCGCGAACCATTCCCACGAGAAGCTGCCACGATGTTCAGCAACTTCCACAACGTCATAAGCACGACCAGCTCTCGAGTAGCGAACTTGCTCGACAGGGAGAATGACGGCGACAACGACTGGGAGACAAATATCTGCCGTGCCTTGCGCACCTATTACACCGAGAAGAATGGAACTCCGACGTGGGTAGGAACCGGTACCGATCATGACATCGTGGACCCTAAGGCCGCCCAAGTACCACAGATGGTAACGACCCCAGTATCAAACTATGGCGGAGGTGCTGCTTCACAGCAACAAGCATTCCCATGGCAGCAAGAGCGCCAGAATAGTCAACCGAACAGTCTGCGTAGCCAGAATCGCCCTCAGTTCAACCAACCTCGCGCAGCATCCCAGAATCAATACTCTCCACCGCCAGTTCAAGCGCAGCCACTACCCAGCTCGAAGTCTGGCAGTTATCAACAATCCTACAGTACGAGGGATAGACTGAAGAATAACCTGGGCCGGAAACCACAGCCGAGAACGGACCTGGCTGCAGGCTCGCGGGGAAACAGTTATAACTCTACGAGCACGAATGGAGGAAGTTATGAGGACAGCTTTGCACCATCAGGGAATGGTTACAGTCGAGGAGGAGACAAACCCTTCGTGGCGGCAAACTCTCCATGGGCCAGCTCTGCCGACGAGTTTGGAGGCGGTGGATATAGTAGTGGAGGCAGTAGCAGGCCTGCGGCTGCACCTGCACCTGGTGGAAGAGGTCCTGGACTACCAAGCGGACCGCGAGGAAGAAGGAATTGAGCGAGGGAATAAAGGGTTGGAAATCGGTGCGCTCACATGGTCGGCTTTCTGCTTTTGGGGTCTCTTGCATTGTCTGGAGTCTGGGAGCAACTTGTGTTTTTATATGGAGAGGGCTACCGGTCTAGCAGGCGCATATAGCATTGTAATACATGGCCTTTAACGATTTCCCGTCTTTTCCGATTTCTCGGGTGTATGATTGCGGTACGTGCTGTCTTTCCCATCTATGCTTCCACAAGCTGCCTTGCCATGGATGATACAGAGTCGTGAGAGTCTTATACCTGCCCAGGTAGGTATCATATCAAACTGCAATTTGTCTTTATCTGTAAGTCATCAACAGCATTACCTTTTGTGTACAGTAGTAAGGATCTGTCTAGTGAGTTTCTGTTTTACTGCCCATTCCAATCAACTGAATTGGCTTTGAGATTATGGGATCTATCGGCTAATGGATTGCTTGGTATGTAAATTGAAGGCACTACACAATTACAAACATAAGCTGACATCATGTAAACTATTCCATCAGGGCCAGGCTGCTAAGTCCATGTAAGCAAATGATTCTTACTTCTCTCAAAGTTTCAAATCACTTTAGCGGCTAACCCTCGTCACATTTTGAAAAAGCCTACCAGGACAAAAATCATATGCCTTAACATCGGTTCGTATTTTCTTCCTCGCCCAATTCGATTTTCGTCAGCCTACACCGAGTGATTGAACGGCTCGAGGTGGAAATTTCTCGGCCAGAATCCGTCCTAAATCGCGAAGGTGACGAGAGGCGGGAAGAGTTGTCCGAGCATGTAGGATATACTCAGCACGTGCTGAAGGTCATGGATTCTGTTTTATCCAAGTACAATGCACTAGGAGATGATAAGAAGTCCGGAAAGAAGATGTGGCAAAAGATTCGCTTTGGAAATGGAGAGATGAAGGACCTGGATGAAATTCGCTCAAAGATGGCCACTCACACTTCTGCTATCACGATGAGTTTGAATCTGCTGGCGCTTGGAAGTCAGGGAAGAGTAGAAGCTCAACTCAGCAATCAAAGCGGCGAGCTTCGAGCTATACGGGACTCTGTCAATTACATTGCAGCAGAGATGACTGCACGGCGCGATGAAGGCAGTATCTGGACTGATTACAGCAACGACGATAAGAATTTTTGGCGAGAACTCCGACGAGGGCTCAACAAGGACGGAGTCTCGAGTTCTTTATTTCACAAATATGAAAACCTCATACGAGAGTACATCGAGGAACTTGGCGAACGAGGAACATTCGATCAACCAGAGATTGAGGCCGAAACTGGCATGGCCGGGCTGGCTGGGCCAGCAGGGACGAACGAGCCGACGCATATAGCCAATACACAAAATGGCAACGAAAATGAAAGTAACGAAAAATTCCTACAAGAGGTCAATGCACCCGGAATGATCAATAGAGAAAACGTACCGAATGGCTCTTACTCAGATCCCGCCCCGAACGCAGACCAATTGAATATTCTAGCGCCTGTTATCGTCCGCCCGCACATTCCTGGAGTCTATTCAAGGACCTTAAATAGCATATCTTACGATGTGACTGGCACAAATGTCCACCGAGATGCGTACCTTACCTCTTCGGATAGACCGCCGCATGGACTCCCGGAGCAATCGTTAAACCAATCAGTAAACTCTCTTTTGGACAGTGAACCACAGTTCAGTGGGGAGGCTCTACAAGAAGTTTCGAATGTTCGTGGGGAACAAGAAGTCCTCATAGCGGAATCATGTCCCACACCCGCGAATTCGAGATCTAGAACTCCCCCATGCTACACCCCATGCTACAGCATGCTAGAAGATGTCTCAAATATGAACATTGCGTGCCATATTCTTCAGGTTCTACACGATTTCCAGCATCCTCACGCATACTGCTCTCCGCGCTTCCCAAAGGCCTCAGAAAAAGACCGACGGCAATACAAGATATCTGCAGATCATTTTTGCCATCTGTGGAAGCCACACCATCGTCCAGTCATCGTAGAGGGTGTAGTATTCGACAACTCTCCCAAGTGTCTCGGCGTGTGTGTCTATGTCTTCGCCTGCCAGACTTTCCGAGTCGCAGGCTCGAAGCCTCCTCGAGCAGAAGAACTAGCGCAGGCACTTAAAGTTCTTGGCAATATACATGACAAACTCCACAAAGAACGGCTACTGATTGATAAACAATTGGGTTTTGTCATTTCACCCTCGGAAATCTTGACATACAGAGGTCGATGTCGAAATTTACGATATCAGTGCCGGAATCTTGCCAGCACGCCTGTAGGTACGGAATACAAAATCGTGAATCGGTTCATTACTCGGTTCAATGAGAGCTGGCGTCAACACGCAGTGGAGGAGATAAGTGCTCAGGAATTTTTGGAGCGTTATGGACTCGTGCCAGAAAAGAGGAATAGCAGAAGTCTGGAGGTTGACTTGATGCTGCAGGAACTGAGGGCTCTGTGTCAGATCACTTGGGATAATTTCGGGTGGGATGATCTGAAAGAACTTGACATGCCATACGTGGAAATTCGAGGTGCTTAATGTTTCATAGAACCAGGGCCACCGATAAAAAGAGCTTATTATCTTGACATCATAGTCAGGCACATAGGGTTGCTTGGTCTATCGAACGCCTGCATCGCCTGCTATTGAGCATACAATTAAACCTCACTCTCAGTGCACTATGTTTCTTCCAAACTAGTACATACCGTGCTTCTATCATCCATCAAAGCCGCTACAAAATCTGTACCGGCCAGTCTAGCTTCTCTGCGTCAAATTCAACCTTACTCGCTGTCTTCCTCATCTTCACCTCCAACAGGCTTAGCAGTCTTTTTGGCAGCAGGTTTCTTGGCGGTCGTCTTCTTAGCAGCAGGTTTCTTAGCCGCAGGCTTTTTAGCTGCAGACTTCTTGGCAGCAGGTTTCTGTTCTTCCTCTGTGCTGCCCCCCTCGTCCTCGTCAACGTTCCCTCCCTCTCCACTTGGCTCAGTTACGCCTCCATCCTCGCTTCCCTCCTCGGTTTTCTTGGC
Organism: Hymenotorrendiella dingleyae; assembly: GCA_003988905.1. NCBI lineage: Eukaryota > Fungi > Ascomycota > Leotiomycetes > Helotiales > Helotiaceae > Hymenotorrendiella > Hymenotorrendiella dingleyae. The sequence goes on from QYAP01000351.1 coordinate 45,775, forward strand.
CTTCAATTTGGACTTCGATTTTGCAACAGCTGAACTCTTGGTGGCCTTTGCTTTCGCTTTTGGTTTCGCCTTCTTGACTTTTGCATTTTCCAAGCACTGCTCGCAATCCGAGTGGAAAGACTGGTCGCTATCATCAGATTCAGTTTCCGCTTTCTTAGCCAATAAAACCTTTGGCTTTCGCGTAGATGGTGTGGTCTTGATCCCGCTATTTTTGATAATCTTCTCCCAATCCTTCTCCATCGCAGTCTCCCATTTTTTATAATCCACGTCACTCTCGTTCCTCTTCGCAAGATTTTTCTTGCGCACCGCAAAATCCGCCAACTCTTTTTCCTTTTGTCCGTTGAAAAAGGCTGCTATCTTGGCATTCCTTTCCTCCAGTTTGTCGCCCTTCTTTTGGAGGTCACTGAGAGAGCATTTGCGGCAGTTGACGTTGCAGAATACTCTCTTAGCTGACGGCGCGGGTTTGACAAAGGGGGTTACGGGCTGCCAAGCGAGAAGATCTGAAATTGCGTACCGAAGGCCAAAGTTGAGAATTTCACTATCGTATTCTGAAAATCCAGTAGGTGTTATAGCCTGTTCCTTTATCTGCGCAGCGGTTGGTTTCTCCTTGGTGCCGAATTGCCAGTAAGGCGAGCCAAGGAACGACTGCTTTGAATACTTGGTCGATTGAAAGAATCGCGTGGTTCCATGCCGCGGCAGTTCGTACTGGAGATTCCATCTCTTGAACTTGATGTCGGCGAGGAGATTATGACGGCCTTCGCCTACCATCTGTCGAGCACTTATGGAGACGGATGGGATATCCAAAAATGTGAAGAGATCTAATGCGCCGCTGCGGAATCCGATGGCCATGTGGAAGTACTCTTTCTTGAATGCGACCTGGAGGAAAAACGCTTCGAGATCTCGGCTGGTTGACTTGGGCCATTTCGTTGAATCGATCTTCTTGAAGTACTCGCCAATGCCGGTCAACGCTCCAATATCCCTGGTATTTCCAATCAATTTGATCTTCAACTCAGCAGTCTTATCCTTGTCCTTCTTTGGCATATTTTCAATCCAGCCGGCTATTTGTTCGACAGACTTTTCTCCAGAGTCAAGTTCCGGATATATACCACCTGTCACTCCAGTATCTCGACACTGGATAAGAATCGTCTTGTCTGAACCCTTTGGCTTCCCGCCAAAAAGCTCTGCACACAAAGCCTCCATTGCCGCTTCCACTTTTGCCTTCTCACTTTTATCGATAATAGCCATCCCTGCTGCGAGCTTCGCCTTGGCTTTCGTATCTGTCGTGACCTCTTTCTTGATAATATCCGTCGCTGTTCTTTCGCTCAGGAAAGTAAACGCCCGTCGAACATACTTGTCGGCGTCTTTTTTGGCTGAGATGGGGATGCTCGCATTCGTGAGTTCCGTCCAGCTCCATGTCGTTACGAAGGCATCATTTTCTGATACAGTTTTGGTAAGGTAATCCTGGAGGCCTTCTGTCTTTCCCTTCTTGGAGTCGTATATCAAAAGCGGGTGAGGTTGTAGGGTTAGGGCTGCTCGAGTGTGATACATGTCGCCTCGATGTCCAGCAGCGATCACATAGATTTCTCCGTCTTTTGCGAAGTCTTTGGGAACCCATACTTTTCCTGGGCCAGTATCGGCGTCGGGTTCTGCCATTTCGAATTTTTGATGGTGGATTTGGTGTTGGCAGTTCAAGTCTGTGGCGAGTAGAATGAATGTGTGAGTAGCTTGTTCAGTGAATTACTGCTCTACGAATTTTACAGAAGCGAAGGTATCTCATCTTTATAAGCATTTTGTACTCTCCTCAGCTAGAGAAACCATCGTGGTACAGTATCTTTATTGGGAAGCCACCTCCATTACGCCAAGCAACACAACTATCACAAATTGTATCTCTCGGGACGCCTTACAGCTTACAATTGGTCCATTCAGTATTGGGCTGTTTTCTCGCCTATTCTATTCAGCTCGAGATGTTGTACAAAGCTCGCCAGTCAGCTTATTCCTGTGTCAGCTAGCCTACTGGCTAAGCGAGGCAAGCCCCTTCCCCCAAACACCGAAAAATTCCAGCAGCAGGTAAGCAGTGTTCACAGCCTCTGCAGCCCAGCTTCCACATATGTAGTTATTGGGTCAACAGTTGAGCCATTCATTGCCTGAGCTGGTGACATGAAGTACTGCGAGGGCGTACAGAGGCAGTACGATCGATCCATGATGTGTCAGCTATCCTAGTCTGATGTCAGGTAGCCTAGTTTTCCCTTGGCTAGTTCAATAGCCGTAGAAGTAAAAACCAGGTACCTGCGTTTAATGTTTAGAAGGCGTGTTTATCTAGAGATTGTTGCACGATTGTACTACAGTAGCTGACCTTTTAGCTTGATCTGACGAGACCAGTCGTCCAGACTGGGCTTGCTAGATTCCTTGAGATATTAAGAGACAACACTGAGTCACTGACATGTTCATGGCGATGGCGAAGAGTGAGTTACGCAAGCGAGTCCACCGTTATCTGTAAAGAAAGTGCGGTGATGTCGGCCCAAAGTGTTTCTTGATCCTCGCCACCTTAATGATGCTCGAATGAGAATATTACTCGAAAATTCGGGTCTGCTTAAACTTCTGGGCTTCTGGACTCTCTTTCTAGGCACGGCAACTTCAGAAAAACAAGTCTCCCTATACCGATGTCTCCCCTTGAAGATGAAGTGTTCGTTCAAACGACTCGTGATGGCCAAGTTTACTTTGAGGTGTTGCGAATCAAAGTGTTCAAGTGGCACAAAAATCGAGTCAGTTCTGCATTTCGGCTGGCTTTTTATCCTCTTTACTGCAATGCAAAGTGACTCACTCATAGGATATGCATCGTGTTAAAGTGCCGTATTAATTGGTTTAGAGCACCCACTCTCCCCCGTTTTTGACTTCATTGTGCCAGTTCATTACAAAGAATTAAGGTTAATGGGAGAGACTCTTTCGTGAACGAAATCTTTCCTATAAACAAGACCTCTATCATTTTAATCTTTATTCTCTCAGATATCCTGGTACAATAAGTTAAAAAACGGAAGAGGCGGGGGGGCGCTCTAAACCAATTAATACGGTACATTTCTTCTCTGGCATTTTCGCTTAAAAAGGGGAGCCTTAGTCAATAAATATTGCTATTCACGTCCACGAGACACATCCCCGAGGGGCCGGCCAGACATCAAGATATCAGGGCAACTTTTTCAAAAGATACAAGTATCTTGGCTTGATTTCACTGACTTCCTGGGTATGCGAGGTGCATTCATACAACCTTTGGGTAATAGATGATCTTGAAATAGAAAGCTATCTCCGATTCTCCGGGAAGCATTGTTATGTCCGATGTCAAACCCGCAGCGACCCACTTTTAGGACATCACTGTGCAGGGCAGGTGGCGATACCGGACTCATCAGCAGAAAATAAAATTCGACGCCTTCAGCCATCACTATGGCCAGACCTCAGCACGAGCACCGGCTTTGTGCAATTTCATACCACGATTAACAGCCCACCATTAATCCAATTTCTCATTCCTTGGAGGACTTAATTGTACCTTTCCGACGAGAAGAACCAACAGTTCAACACCTCGCATCTACGTGAATTTTACGTAGGACAATTCCGCATTCAGCGCATCGACTTGCGATCATTCCGAGAGGGTCCGGGTTGTCGCTCAACAGAACAGTGCCTTTGGTGTTGGAAAACCTGAGGATCCCTTCGCAGAGTGCTTCAGGGCAATTCTTTGGGACAACTATCGTCGCTTGAGCTTTCCTTGTATTTGTGCTGCATCGAAGCTTCAACCCGCCGTTCGGGAATCATAGTCCTTGCGAACGAATCCACCACCTCAACACCACGATGCTACGAAGCAGTCTCTACTCTGCGGGGCTGCGAGGAACCCCACGCTTCCCTACTCCTCTGCGACCCATCTTCCGAGCCTCCCCTCTCCCAAGCTCAATCCAGATCCAATCCCTCGCGCAAAGAACGATCGCAACCACCCGCGCATCCCGTTTGCCCAAGTCGAAGCAGCCAGGAACAGGCTTCGTATTCTCCTCGAGCTCTCGAACGAATCCTTTACGCCGACAAAACTTCTACCAAAGATTCCGCTCCTCGATTCGAAACCTACATAACTCCCGTCGGGGACGGTCCAGCAAGACGAATCCTACGCTTAATCACAATGCCCCCAAAGGGCCGATGTCCGAGGCGCATGAGGCAGAACCCACCAGTCTTTCGGGCCGATTGAAGAAGTTGACTAGAGAATATGGTTGGTCTGCTTTGGGTGTATATGCGGCGTTAAGTTTGACAGATTTCCCATTCTGCTATCTTTTGGTGCGCTGGTTGGGAGTGGAGTTAATTGGTAAGTCATAACATTTATTTGGATGAATCGAGAATGGAGTTTGCAGGCGAGCTTAAAACCAATTGTCTGGGACTCCGCATGAAAGAAGCAGGGCATTTCGGAGAGTTGGTGGATAAGCGACCGTTAAGGAGAAGCTTTCGGGGAGCTTTGATCTTGGAGATATAAAATTGGGGAAAACGTATTAGTTGGAAGAACCACGGCGATTTTTGTCGGCCGCTATAGAAGAGGGGGAACAAATGTCTGAACTACGGGGTATTTCAGTACCTCTGGTTCGAGCTCAGGTCAATGACATATGGAGCTGCGTTTCTTTGATTTTTACAGACTGGGGCTATTCGCTTGGGCGAATTAACCCGAACCAATTGCGTTTCTATGCTTTCTCTGTGGCTTTTAATGTTTGGGATACCAACTAACAATCTTTCTAGGGGAATGGGAGCATTACATAATTTCCTACGTCTCACCTCTAATACCTCAATCTGTAAAGGACTTTTGGCACAGTTGGCGAGGTTCCATGAAGAAAGCAAAGGCGGAGGAACAAGTAGAAACCGCCGAAGCTGCCAACGCTAGTGATGTTGCACTAGCTGGTTGGGGTGTTGAAGAAGCAGAGAAAAAGGCCGAGACAGATGCCAGTGAGTACTTTCAAACAACAACACACTTATAAGAATGTTTATTAATTCAACTCTTCAGGTCTCGCAACACAATTAGCCTTCGCCTACGCAATCCACAAATCATTCATCTTCGTCCGTGTTCCTCTCACCGCAGCAGTAACACCGAAAATTGTAAAGATGCTAAGGGGATGGGGATGGGATATTGGAAAGAGGACGACAAAAGAGGCCAAAGCCTTGAACCGGGCCCGACAGAGAAGAATTCAGAAACCAAAGGCTAGATTTTTCAAGAGACGTTCTTGAGAAAGCAATATTGACTAGGAGTGTCGTGTTGATATGTTAGATTATTGTATTATAAGTCTCTCTTAGCGAAGCATTGCATTCTCTCCTCTTAGATGAGGGGAACGGGTTCCTGGGGAATTAGGCTGGAGACGGTACAGCCGGACGCCATAAACCAACTAGACGACCGAGAGAGGAACGCTTGGTAAACCAGGCGAGGTCTTGTGATTCTTTGGGGATAGACTATCGGTAGATGGTGGTGAAAATTGAATCTCTTATAATGTTGAAATGTCTGGTATTGCCTTTTGTCTGTTCGTGTTGACTGCCGTGTGGTGACTTTGATAACTTATTCCAGCTTAACAGGAAGAAACAAAGGGTCTAACCGCTGACAAGCACAATACATAAACTAAAACTGAAAATACAGAAACAGAGGCCTCACATAAACTAAACTTGATAGCTGCCATCACCTACAACTCCATATTACCCTTCACGTGCTCTCATCACCTGGCGTCCCCACTTAGCCCTTTCCATCTCGGCACACAACCCCCCTCCAACTCCGATCCTCCGACCCCCCACCTAGACTATTACATATGCCCTAATACCGACCCGGATTCCAACAAATCACAAGACCTCGCCTGGTTTACCGTGCGTTTCTCTCTCGGTCGTCTAGTTGGTTTATGGCGTCCGGCTGTAATTGTTCAGTTTACCGGAATGTCGCGTGTTCGACTCACGCCTGAGAGACTATTTCTTGGAATTAATATTTTTTTGGAGTTTTTTGGGACAAGAGCGCCTTTTTGTTGATGGGAGGAGGGGAAAATGAGGGTGATGTGAATGTGTTGGATGCTACGTTTTTTATTAAGCAAATATTTTTGGATGGGGATGGAGAGGTTAGAGAGGGGGGGGGTTAATGTGATTTTATTTTGACTGCTACTTGTTACATTCTCTCTCCTAGAACGTACTGTGCAATTCTTTTCCAACACAGAAATAGACAACGCACAAGTATCTATCAAAGAAATTATTACACTTTGGAACTGACGCGTCTTTGGAACTCTTGAGTTGGGATGGAATACGAGTACGAAGGAGTGGTGTGGCGGTGGTGGCGGGATCGACGGATGATGGATTTGAGCGAATCGGGTTATAGTAGGTACGGGGGGCTGTCATTTTCAAGGAGAGTGGAGGTTTATCTTTGGGGCGTGGTAATGATTGCGGCATATCAAAAAACTCAGCCACATCTTTATGTTTGATGCTGTGAATTCAGGACTTGCGCTTTTGATGAATAGAGTGAATGGTTTATGAGCCTACCCTTTCTCTCCCGTTAGTGCCATATATTGAGCTTGGAACGAAAAACTCTTCTCATTTCCAGAATTTCTCCCATTTCGGCCTTTTGTGCCAGCGCAAATTGACCTTCGAATGGAGGATTCGAGGTGGACATTAGATCCGAGAGGCGGGGAAAGTGTGATCTGATAATACTGGTAGATAGATATATTAGATGATAGTGTGCCAAGTCGTTGGATGGTATGGTTCGTCCCAGAGTTGGGTTTAGTTTAGTTTGTAGTTTAGATGCCGGGAATGATTAGTTGCTCTGAGGGTTCGTGACTAGGTGGTGGGGGTTTGGTCTGAGGAGTTCGGTTGAGATGGTGAGATGGCAAAGAAATATGTTGGGTTTAAAGGGGGAAGCTTTGAAATTTCTTCGGTTGGAGCACTCAGAAGAAGAGTGAAAAGGGACTCTCGCTACTCTCGAGTCCATTTCACATCGCACAACGATTAAGCCACGAGGTTTTCGTGTGTGATAATAGAGCGCCTCCGTCTCATGATTAGCAGTGCAGCACGGGGACCTGCAGGAGGTGAGGGAAGCGTTTAAGTGTTGGCTGGTGTTACATTTGAAACGTGTTGCGCCTGCGTGGTAAGTATGAAAAGTAGGAGCTCTTAACTTGCGTTGTATATTTGACTTTGACCTTGAGATGCTTCACGAAACATTAACACCAACCCCATCAACCGAATTGTATCTGAGAGTCTTTATTTCATGTCGATGTACGCCGATATGGGCTAATCCCGTTTACGAGTTCACCCGGTACTTCACTCGGGATCAGAATGAGAGTTCTTACCTTACGTGAGATCTGGCGTGAGATTTGAGATTTTTTGACGTGGATAGGAGAGGGATGGAGGGGTACATGGTGTTTTGTTTTGTTTTGTTTCGTTTTACGGGGAAGGGCGAGAGAAGGATCTTCACGGTGTATTTTGTTTCTTGCGGCGGGAAGAAGGATTTTTGTTGGTTTGGTGACGACTCGGTGTACGTTGGGAAGTATAATACGAGAATGAGGCTGAGCCTACTTGGTGGCGAGCGTGTTGGTGGTCAAGCTTGAGATTTTTCTATTTCGTAGCTCTCCTTTGAAAGGAAATTATGTTTGTAGGTCGGCGTTCATGGATAATTATAGTGCAGCCAAATCATATGTAAGCCAGGCGTCCATTGAATCAGGGGAAAGCAGTGTGCGACCGCTCTCTTGCATTGCAGGAAAAGGGGCGGCGGTGACGTCTTTGGGTGAAAGCCCCTGAAGCACAAGAAAAAAGCCAGCTTTTCTGCTGCAGCCGACTTCTGGAAACGACGTCAAGTTTTATTCTTCCGCCAGACGATTATTGCCCTTTTATTCGCTGTACCCCTCATCTGACTGCGCCTGCATGCAAAGGTGTGTGCTACTCCGTACAGATGGCCAGCTACCGAGACTGACCCTGAATTTTTCATCATCGCTTGCGGGTTGGGTTGGGACTTGGATTCACTCGCAGGTTTTGGGGCTGTCAGTGCCTTTGCCTCTGCCTCTGCCTCTCTTTGCGCTGCGCCATCAAGTGACCAACTGACCAACTGTTTCGTTGCTCTCCTCCTCGGCACGGAGCTCCATCGTTCACCATCCTTCGCATTCACATCAATAGAGGCGGATATGATAGACACGTTCACAACCCATTTCACATTTCCCATCTTGCGCCCCTCTTCTTAAAATCGTGACCCGGGTATTATTGCGTACTGCATCCAAAATAGAACAAACTGGCTAGACCCGCGCGTGTTTCTGTGGTTCCTCATCAACTTCCACTTCTCCTATCTTTGCCCCCTTCTCACATCTGCATCGCTTCCTCATCTCGACTTTTTCAGAGTGAAATTAAATCATCTTCCACATCGGCCTTCACCACTTCCTCCTGTCCAGGGATCCCCAGCCGTTGGCGCACCAGCAGCTAGCTCTTGAAATTTCGTGCTGTTCCGGCATTTTCACGGCGGACCGCAACGCACCAAGAGGGGACTCGTCCGGGGCCAATCAACGCTCGTCCCCTGTTAATTTCGGTCTCCACCCACGCTTGTTTCTGCCACTGGCACTGCGGAAGGAGTCCTTCTAAACTCAACCCCAACCACCACCACCATCTCCAACACACGCTCTTTAAACAAAACAACTCAATCCGCGACGAACTTCGATAGAACGCCGACCCTTCCCCCATATCGCAGACAGAGCCTCGACGGCAGATCTTTAATAGCACATCTTCAAACTGTCTGCAATCGCTGCACAATCGCCAGTCATGGCGGCGTCGTATGTACCCCTTTCTGCCAATTCCTGCGCATCGCAAGAAAATCCGTCCGATCTATACCACAGACCTTGACACATGGCTAATATTTTGGGAACAGCTTCGGTTCTGCCGTTAAATCGTTCTGGCATACCATGACCAGTTATGACCGGCGTATGTTTATTTCCTGGTGGTCGCAGAGAGAAACGCGCATTCTAACAGAGTAAACAGACTCTTCTTACGATTCCCCTTACCAGACAGGCCAACACGTTCCCCTCCCACAGAGTCGCCACACTCCTCTTACCTCTGTCGCTACTACCGCATCTGAATCTCGCGGAGATGTCAGTTCACCATACTATGAAGATGCAGGAAGGCATTCGACGTCCGCATTGAATGGCAACGCTTATCCAGGTTCGCCTTCGGGTATGCCACATAGTCCTGGACCATCGCCCTACTCTCCAGGCATGAGATCACAGACCGCTCTACAGAGATCGAGTACGAACGAAAACTTTGAAAATGTGACCCCAGGAGAGATTCAATTACAACCGTTTCAAGAAGGACTTCCTCCACCACCGCCAGTGGGTCACTCATGGAAGCGAATTGATCGATGGGCAGAGGAGAATTACGAGGAGTTGTTTGATCAATTATGCGAGGGCTGTACAAATAATGATTTGAACGAATTGGAACATCAATTGGACTGCTCGCTTCCAATGGAAGTTCGCGAGTCACTAATGGTTCATGATGGACAAGAAAGAGGTGGTCTCCCAACGGGAATAATCTTTGGCTGCATGTTACTGGATTGCGAGGAAATGGTACACGAATGGGAGAACTGGAAGAAGGTTAATCAAGAGTTCCTCAGCCAGCCAGTCAACTTCAAGCCAGCAACACCATTAAAGGCTTTCGGTGGAAGCTCATCTTCATCGTCAAAAGCCCCAGCACAGCAACCTGGAAATCCTCACTGGAGACAGGAATTGCTCTCACGTCAAGACTCGCAACCTCCTAATGCTATTCAAAAGGTGTATGCTCATCCAGCTTGGATTCCTATGGTTCGCGATTGGGGTGGAAATAATTTGGCTGTTGATCTTGCACCTGGTCCTGCTGGTAAATGGGGCCAAGTGATCTTGTTTGGAAGAGATTATGATTGTAAATATGTCATCGCGAGATCATGGTCCGCCTTTTTGGCCACCGTGGCAGATGATTTGAACAGTGGCAAATGGTTTGTGGATGAAGAGACCAATGAGTTGAAGCTAAGGGAATTCCGAACGAGCAAGGTTGAGCCTGGATATTTGGACATTCTGAGATGGAGAATGGATCAGAAATATGGACGAAGAAATTCGAAGCGTCGATCTATGGGACCACCACCAAACGGACCAAACGGACCAATGTCTCCAGGTGGATCACCATATGCAAGTCCAACGGCTGAGGTTGGAGGAGAACAACGTGGACGTTCAATGCAACGATTCAGTGGAGCATCGCCCGTTTCGAGTCCAAACCGACCAAATTATGGAAAATCGAGTCCTTTGGCAAGAGTTACTGAGGAGAAACCATCGCCTACCAAATTACAAACAATCAACATTCCACCAGCAGAGAAACTTGTCGAAGTTGAAACTCCTCGGCCGAGCGAAGATGCCAAAGGAAAGAAAACATTGGAAGGTCTGCTCGAGCCAGTTACATTGGACGATGACAACAAGGAGAATGTAAAAACAGGAGATGCGAAACCAACGGGTCTCGGATTGACAAACGGCACCGATAAGAAACCAACGGTCGAGGATGATACTACGATGAAGACGATTGAGATATAGAGAGGTGTTTTCCCTGGAACTGTTTCCCTTTTCACATACCGCATTCACACAGCACACGGAACGAGGCGTTATGGCGCGTATATTAAGGGAATTGTTGAATCGCCCGACCACGTAAAAAATCTCGCGTAATGAAATGAATGGCTGCTCCTCGAGGCACACACAACCTTTGCATTGGGTGGTTTTAGTTTTTTGTTGTTGTTGCTGTTTTGATAAGGGGGTTTTCTTCTTCTTTAGCCTGTTTTTGTTCCTCGGCAACCGGCAAGCAAATACAAAGAGTTTGATGATGATGAGGGTGGTGGAAGTTGGAGTGAGGGGATGGGCAAAGCAAGCATCATCTGGGTGTTTTTTTTTCTTCTCTCTACACTTTTTTCGCGATAGGGGGAGTGTGGGAGGAGTAATTTTTGATTGTGTTGGTTTTTTGTTTGATCAGTGTGAGAGAGAGTGGAAATAAAAGAGGCGAGTGGGAGCGAGGGAAGGGGTGAGGGGAGGGGAGGGGAGGGGAGAGCGGCATATATGAATGAAGGGGATGAAGAGGACAGAAGGGGAAGGTAATCGAACAGAAAGAAAGAAAGAAAGACCTTTACATACTGATCGATACTGCCTTGCCTGATAAAATGGAAACTTGAAACCTTTCCTGCCTGCGTTGTTTGACTTGATTTTTTTTTGGCCTTTTTGGTTTTTCTGGACTCGGAGCTGCTGGTTTGGGCTTGAGCGTAGTTCGTGTTTTGGCGTCATGTTGCTTGTGGGTGGTTCTTGCGTTTGACTTGTGGGCGTGATGAGATTTGCGATTTGCGAGTTGTGATTTTGTTTTTTTGCACTTGGGGAGTTCTTAATATTGAATTATGCGGCTTGGTCCTGTGCGACATGGTGTTGTGCGGTATGGTCATTGTGCGATTTGGTCCTGTGTGGCTATGATATTTGTATTGTAGATTAGTATTGGTGTTGGTATGTAGTTATGGGTATGGCGTGGTTATGGTGTGGTTATGGGTTTGAGGGGAGTTCTTGGTAGAATGGGGAAGGAGTGAGTGAGAAGGAGGGGGAAAGAGGATAGAATAATTTTAATCATCTTAATAACTTGTCCTCGTCTTCTTTTTTCAACAGTCTTGTCTGCTATTGATATTCTCTCTTATAATAGAGGAGCTGTTCTAACACTTAAGTCTTTCTTAATGAGAGTCTTAGTCGTGGATCGGTGTACGGATTAGTAGTAGAGGTGCTTGATCATATTATATGATAATAACTGCTACTTCGGTATCTTCTTTAAATATAACTCGTATGCGTTGGCTTCCCTTGTACGTATGTATAATAATGGAATCGAATCTTTCTCTGGGGAATGTGATGTGATTGTGTTTTTTTCTATGTCTTGGGGAATGGTAAGGGAATGGGATTATGGGGAGATGGGGAGATGAGTTTAAGGGTGGAAATTTATGGATGGGATTTATGAATAGGGAGATGGTGAGTAGAATTTAATTGTTATTTTGGAGAGGTCGTGATTGCAGTTCTTACACCTTCTTGGTATCTTCATCTAGAATATTGACGAGGGTGTTGGGTTGGGTTGTAAGGTATACGTTTTCTTGTCTTAAGAAGAAGAAGAAGAAGAAGAAGAGGAAGAAGAAGAGTTTTAAATCTTCTCTCACTTCCTTTCCATCTGGACGGTTTTCATCTTTCGTAAAGGTAAATGTAAGCTGCTAGCTAGCGTTAATTGATATCATAGGTTATACAGAATATGTTATTGAGAATTAGAAGAGGGGAAAGGAAGAGATTAGTAGGAAATTAGGGGAAGAAAAAGAGGGAAATCGTTTTCAGTACTCTGTTATTTCCCTTCTTCCATTTAGAAATCCAAATTTAAAAACTACCTTTCGTATCTTCAAGACTTGCGAATCGTGAGGAACTATTGGTATGAAAAGTCTTGGTGTAATGTGTGGGGAAAACGCGGAAAGTGTGGTGTTTTTGGGGTGGTTGGGTGAGGAATTGATGGGATGGTGGGGGGTTTGGAGGGTTTTAGGGGGTTAGAATAGAAGGGGGTTAAAGGGGGCTTAAAGGGGAGTGGAGGGGGTTGGAATGGAAGGGTAGATGGGGAGGAGTTAAATCGGAGGAATAGGGGGAAGATAATTAAGCATCTAAAATTCCATCCTTATAAATCTATCTTCCCAAAAAATAACGATTGGAATAAAGTTACCGTACGTATCTTTCGGCAACTTGGATCTTTCGGCAATTTGGGTATTAAAATTACGGTCGACTTGATTTCTGAAAAGAGGTAGATATAAGAGGTATTGCTTTGATGGAGATGATGAGTCTTGGATTTAGGGAAAGAGGAGGATAAAGGGATGGGTTTTTGGTTGGGGGTTTGGATGTGGGAGGGAAGGGGAAGGGTAAGGGGAAGAGGGAAGAGGGGGCTATTAAGTTCAGATATTAAAAAGGAAGCAAAAGGATTCCATGATAAGTATACTGTACTATATTCCTATATCAGAGTTAACGCCATAAGATTTATCAAAGTAAAGCAAAGCAAATCAATGTACCAAAGTGCATCAAATTTCGGACTGTAGCAGAGAGATTTTCACATCAGCATTCCCAAGGACGATTGTTGTGGTAGAGGTGATAAAAGTGATGGTAACACGATCGACGGGGAAAACAAGATACAATATCACAGTAAGACAAAAGCAAGGGAAGCAAATTCAGTATCGCAACGGAATTAGATTGGAAGTTGCCAGCAAGGGAACCTATATACTTGACTAACTCCCTACGCGTCAAAAAATATGTACAAGATAGAATCGAAATCTGCTCTAACTCCTCAACTCCAGGAGGACACTTTCCATTTCCGCGCCTTCCATAGCCGTACGCTCTTACTCGCTTCGAGCTCGTAATATTTACTGTACTCGCTGTACGCTCTTACTCGCCATAGGCTCGTAAAATTTACAAGTAATCAGCATCAACCCAATCAGCATAATCATCACCCAAGATATAATCAATGGTAATAGCAGCATCAATCGTGCTCGAGAAGCTCGCACGAGTGCCAGAAGCTCCATCGCCCGTGTTATCGTATTCCTCAAAGACAGCATCAGCGGTGTTAGAAGTGGACGTTGACCATACTTCCCAACCAGCGCTGTTAATGATATCGGAAAGGGAGGTCTTTTGGAATACGACGGTAGCGTACTCAGACCATGGACGACCAAGGTACACGGAACCGGAATCAACATCAGAGGTACCGGTCACGGTGGAGCTGTCGATAACGTAGAAAGAACCGGTGGAAAGGTCGGAGGTGGAGGTGGTGCGGCCGTTGGCGGTGATGGCGCCGTTGCCGTAGGTTACGACGATGTCGGTGTTGGTCATCCACATGCGGGCTGATTGACCGAACATGAAATCGACGGCGCCCTCGATGTAGCCGTTGGCGTAGTACTGCTCGCCGGTCTGGGCGAGGAGGGTGTCTTGGTAGCCGTAGAGACCGACACCGTAGTAGCCTTGCTGGGAACCGTAGGCGGCGAGGGCGATGGCTTGCGAGCCTTCGCCGTACGTGTTTTTGATGTTGATGTTGTAGAATTGGGCGCCGACGGCTGAGTTTTGGACTGTGCCGGTGGCTTCGTCGTCGGCGGCTCCTGAGAGGAGGGAGGAGCTGTGCTCGATGTTTACGACGTTCTCCGTGTAGGAGCTGGTGTCGGTGGTGTAGCCGTAGACCGAGAGGATGGCTTTGCGCGTTGGGATGATGACTTGCTCCGAGTAGGTACCGGCCAGGATGAAGATGCTCTGGGCGGTGGTGGAGGTGGTGCTCAAGGAGTCAACGGCATCTTGGATCTGATATTGTTAGATTTGATTAAATGGGATGGGTTTTGAGAATTGGATCTTACGGTAGAGTAATCACCACCATCACCGACGGTGATAGCACCTGATGGGGCGGTAGTACGGGCAGTGGCTAGCACCGCCGTGATCAAAGAGGAGAGAGTGAAAAAGTAATGCATGATCAACAGCTTGAACGAGAGATACTGATGGATAGATCTTGGGAGAAAGTAAAATGTACAAGGAATGACACAGATGAGAGAGCGAGAGAGAGCCAAGATACTGGGCTCCTTACCGTTAAGTAGAGAAAAACAGGTTGAAAGGAGAAGATTCAGGGGGGTCACGATGGAGGGGGAAATTCTCCGTAAAGTAGATGTCCGTGTCTGGACGGAACCTGTCTCTCAACAGTTGTCGGTGAAATACCGGGCATGTAAGACGCGTCCTTTGCCCGCAAATGGAATTCCAGGCCTTTCCAAAAACTGGGGGAAAATAGTTCTGGAAAGTTTGATTAATCAACTTTTATATTGCATGTTCCAATTATCCCAGTAGAGGTGGACATCTTGAACAGCAGAGATTTTCTGGAACGACGAAAACAACAAGCAGATAAAAAGGAGTGAAATTTTGAAAATGACATGCGGAAACTCGGGTTCTATGAAAAACAGATGATGTCGATGCAAAAATATAATGTTGGAGATAAAGGTGTGAGAAAGGACGGTGGTAATTTCAACAGACTCCACGTCGGAGTTCTCGATAGAGTGAAAACGGTAAACTGGCGTTGAAACAAGAGAGCCCCACCTAGAATGGGCGTCAGAGCGCAGGTAGGCACGGACCAGGTACCTCGCGCTAAAAACAAACGACGACGGTTGTGATTGGTTCCAGGATACGCTTTTCTGACGCGATTTAAAGTTGATTGGCTGATCGACTTGGCGGTAGATCCATATCATCAACTTATTCGTGGAGTTGAAGATCCGGGAAGAGACAGGAGGAGGAGGAGATGGGATGGTTTGTCGTTGGAAGGCCACGAGTAGAATCGCTTGGCAGAGACCACGAGACTTGAAGGACAAGCAACAACAAGCATCACAAGCATCTGACCCGAAGACTGGACAAGTCTCTTGCCGAGTTCGAGGTTGCAAAATCGGCAGGTTGCCGTCGGATGGCCAACCCAACATCCAGGGCGAAGCTTGTATGCCGGGAGTGCCGGAAAGGACTTGGCAACAGATGCTTGTTCAAGCGGCTCCAAAAGAAAACAGAAAACGAACGGAGCCGAAAGAACACGCCAAGAACATCGTGGACGCAGCCTGTGGAAATCGTGGAAAGCTCGTGGTCGAGGTTGGTCTGAACACGGCGCAAGGCGGCTGCGGAAAAACTATTGTGGAAGTCTCCGAGAAGGATTAACCAGGCACAACACCACAGCACAAGTTCCTGCGGGGGCCATTATGCAGCAAGGCGGACAATTCTTCATATTAAAGGAAGGCCGCACAGTCCACCAATTAGGGCACTTACCCCATATTTCAAATATATAGAAAACAACCTCACTTCTCTTCGCCGCCCCCCTTCATGTCCACCCTGTTTCGATCTCCCGGTGTAACCCCTGGCCCCCGAGGAATCCCAGGCGAAAGTCTGGTGCTTGGTTGGCCTCGATGTGGTGGAGCTCTTCGCTAAGGCAAGGTGCGCAGGGAGAGCACGAGAATGAGTGACGAAAGCTTTCCCCTTCCGGTTGGTCGTCGATCATAAACATTCAATCTGAGTTGAGTTGACGGCAGAGCATGACGAACTCACTCCACCGCAGCGTCAAGAAAGTCCAACTTTTGGTGCTGAACGGCGAGGGGGAGGAGAAGAGTCAGGGTTGAGACTAGGACAGGGAGTAAAAGAAGCACTCGAAGCATTCTTTTTGTATAAAGAGATCAACTTGGCAACTCTTGGAAAAGCTTCTTCTCTTCATCCTCTATTCACTCTTTCAACCCCTTCCACCTTCCTTACTCCAGCCCTATTCCCAGCGAATATCCACTCTCTTTCAACCCTTCAACTTTCCAAAAATGGTTCAAATTATCAGAGCCCTGGGGCTGGGCCTCAGCACTGCTGTTGTTCTTGTTTCTGCTTCCCCTATGCCAGCTCCTACACCTGCTCCTCAACTCAAGGATGCCGCCGCCAAGCGTGCCACCGCCTGTACCTTCACTGACGCTGCCGCTGCCAGCAAGTCCAAGGCATCTTGCGCCACCATTGTTCTCGATAACATTGCTGTCCCATCTGGCACCACCCTTGATTTGACTGACCTCGCTGATGGCACTGCTGTAAGTTTCCCTCTCACCCCTTTTCTCTCGCTTGGGACGTATACGCTCGCTTGAGTTCCAACCTTTTCCTAAGACCATCCCTTGCTAATTCCGTGCTATAGGTCGAGTTCTCAGGTGCAACCACCTTTGGTTACGAAGAGTGGTCCGGCCCCATGATTTCCATCTCCGGCGAAGACATCGTCGTCACTGGAGCCTCCGGCCACACCATCGACGGCAACGGAGCCGCCTGGTGGGACGGAGAGGGATCCAACGGCGGAACCACCAAGCCCAAGTTCTTCTACGCTCACTCCATGACTGGATCTTCCTCCATCACTGGTCTCAACATTGCCAACACCCCCGTCCAATGTTTCTCCGTTGACGGATCTGATGGTCTTACCATCAAGGATGTTACCATTGATAACTCGGCTGGTGATGAGACTGATTCCGATGGAGATGCTCTTGGACACAACACTGATGCTTTCGATGTTGGAGAGACTGATTCTTTGACTATCTCTGGTGCTACCGTCTACAACCAAGATGATTGCCTTGCCATCAACTCTGGAACCGTAAGGCCCCCTCCGATTCCCTCCCCCTCCCATCACCACTAACACTTCTCCAGAACATCATCTTCACCGGCGGAACCTGCTCCGGAGGCCACGGTCTCTCCATCGGTTCCGTTGGAGGCCGCGACGACAACGTCGTAGACACCGTCACCATCTCCTCCTCCACCGTCACCAACTCCGCCAACGGCATCCGCATCAAGACCGTCTCCGACGCCACCGGCTCCGTCTCAGGCGTCACCTTCTCCGACATCACCCTCACCGACATCACCGAATACGGCATCGTCATCGAGCAAGATTACGAGAACGGCTCCCCCACCGGAACCCCAACCGACGGTGTCCCAATCACCGACCTCACCGTTGAGAACGTCACCGGTACCGTTACCGATGATGGAGTCCAGGTTTACATCTTGTGTGCTTCTTGCTCTAGCTGGACTTGGACTGGTGTCTCCATCACCGGTGGATCGGCCTCTGATTCCTGCGATGGAATCCCAGATGGTGCTTCTTGCTAAATGGGGATGAGAGGGATATGGCTGTGAGAGCTATGTGATTGTTGAACCGTTTTTCGATTCTTGTAGAGAGTTTTCTTTGTACATATATACTACCCGCTTTTTGGTGCGCCCCTGTCATGGGGGAACCTCCTTAGGAGAATAATAGATGTTCGCCTATTATACTTTGTGTGTCTATCTGCTTCGCGACTCCACTCACTCTTGACTCCCCTCTTACAAACTCGGTTGACATAGCCATAGTAATCATCTTACCAGTCAATCACTTCTCTCCTGTTTCCAATCTTCTCAAGCCACACTATCAGAGAACCAAACTTAAAATAAAATAATCCTCATTTTCTGCACCTCTCCCCTTTTAAGCCTCGTTCTCTCGAAGACTACGACATAACGAAGCGTCGAATCTTCAGACTGGCGGGGTTATCACCCAAGTGGATCGTTACTCTTAGAACCTCTCCAGAGACCAGAATATCAACCTTTCCTTTTCACCCCTACTGTATTATTCTATACGTCAATAATTCCCATCTCTTCTCACATACCTCCCTCAAACACACCCCCACCCCCAATCAATCAACAAACCCATCCCACAGTTCCCCCCCTCCCTCGAACACTCACTACTCACTCCCACCCATCATCCCCCTAAATCAACCAACCAACCAACCAACCATCCTCTCATCTCAACCTCTCCCCAAAATCTAAAACTAAGCCGCAAAAATATCTATCGATATCATATCTCGAAAACAAAACTCTTCCCTTTTTCGTTCTCGTAGTTCTAGCCAGATTCCAGAAATTTGAGAGATGGATAGGGTTAGGGTTTAAGATGGGGGAGAAGGAGAAGGGAAAAAGGGAAAAAGGGAAAAAGGGAGGGGTTGTCAGATAATCACCATCCCATCCCCCCTACCCTTCCCCCGGGGAACCCCCCCCCCCCCCCCCCCCCAATTCCCATCTTCCTATCATAAATTTTCATCAAACCCATTCAAATCGTCCCGAACCGCCAAACTCCCACGTCTTCAACTTCGCACTCACAACCTTTACCGAAAAGGTTTCGCTGCGGTACTTGAACTCGAATGGGAAAGTGTTGTTTGTATTGGTTATTGGAGGGAGGGGTAGAAGATGGAAGGGATGTGGTATGGTGGGGTGAAGGGAAGGGGGAGGGGAGGTGAGTTTTTGGTGTTGGGAATTAGGAGGGGGATGAGGAGGGAGAGGGGAGAGGAGAGAGGAAAGGTGGATATTTGGGAATTTGATTTACAATTTTCCATATACATCTCTTCATAATACACATATCCCCCTCCCCCACCCTCCCCCCCAACCCCTCGTCAACCCCCTCTCCCATCTCAGCACAAACAAGGCAAATGTATCGTCTGATAATTACTACACGTCTCCCCGCTCGGCACATCACTACCCGTCTGCAAATACAGTGTGTAATAACCACTTGTTACACTATCACAGACTAGGAAGTTGAGTTCTGTTCCCGAGACCGTATCCAGTTAGAAATTTGCAAGATAAGGATGTACAGTACGAGAAAGATAGAGGGGGGATTGGGGAATTGGGATAGGACGGGAAGGGGGGAGAAGGGGAATAATGGACGTACGACGGCCATAACTCGACGATGTACTAGTTATTATCGTATCCCCTTCTAGAGACCATGCGGTGGTTGTCGCTGTGGTGTCGAAGGATAGGGGTTTGTAGGAGGTGCTGCTTGTGCCGATGTTTAGGTAGTTGGAGGTGTTTGTACTTTGAATCGTCGTGCCGATGTTACTACATCCCCTCCATCAGCACAACCATATTTTCCCAAATCTTTCCCTCCCTCCCTCAATCCCTCCCCCAATCCCTCATCAACCTCCTCGCCATTCATCTTTCTCACAGCGAAGAAAACACAGTATTCAAGAACTTACAAATACTCCGAACTCCCCTCCGGTCCCATCACCGCCGTTGATTTATTACCAGGAAGCGCTTGTAGATAGAGATGGAAGATTGGATCTTGGACGCCGCGGATTTGATAGGGCTTCGATACCGTTTGTCGCTCTGCCATTCCCTCCTTCGTAGGTATGGCTGATGCGGTTGCCATGATGGCGAGGATGAATATCTTCGTATAAAAGTACAACATCGTGAAGTCGTGAATTGAAAAGAATGCACAGTGAGGAAAATCGACAGGAAGAGATTTAAAAAAGGAGGGAAAAAAGAAGTGGTCATCATAAACGTTTATCGATTTATCGCAAATTAGGCTACACTGCATTAAGAGAGTCATTTGATTTCCGTTCCTCGAAATTAATCGTCGGGCAGCTGGGAAGCGCGGTTTTGAATAGAGGCTGAATGAACTCGGGCATAGTGAAACGCGATACTGGTATAGAGCACCCCCCCTCTCCCGTTTTTAATATCGACGGCCTGGCACAATGGGAGAGGGAGAGAATTCGTTCGCGGCATTTTGACCTTAATTCTCTGTGGAGGCCTGGCACAACGAGAGTTAGAATGGGAGAGGGAGAGAATTCGTTCGCGGCCATTTTAACCTTAATTCTCTGTGGAGGCCTGGCACAATGAGGTTAAAAATGAAAGGGGCCTCTAAACCAATCTTTGCGGTACTCGCTGTGTGCAGCTGGGGTGGAAAGGAGTAATTGAAATATGCGTCTCCGTGGTTTAAGAATGAAATCTCACGGCTTGAAGGTTGTCGCACCCGAAAACACAGATGAGGAAAGAGCGACAAAAAATTGCGAAAAAGAGCCGGCGTTGTAGGAAGGAGCGATCAATCAAGCTCTTCGTACAAGCATCCCTTCCCACATCATACCGGGTCAAAAGATACAGCATCCCCACAGAATTGAAGGAAAAAATGCAAAAAAATATAATCAAGGAATTATTGTCCTCGGTGAGGTTCGAACTCACGACCTTTGGATGGCCCATCTGTAAACAGATGAATCATATAGAAGTTATATGAGACCAACGCTCTAACCAACTGAGCCACGAAGACGTGTTGCTTGCTGAGTGCAAGCGTAGCTTGATTTTGATTGGTGCAAGAGGTTTTAATCGGATATAGATACCAGACAGATTCAAAGGATAGTGGGGTTTTTGTCCGAGAGTCCGTGGTTGGCTAATCACTTACAGGCTGCTTGAGCAAACAGTTTGCGTGGGGGCTAAACTTGTTATTGCATTCAAATTCACATCTAGAATCAAATTTCCTGCTTGGAGTGGAAAATAATAGCAAATTATCTATGATGGTTACATTCACTTTCCTAAATGTTCCTTCCTGTGAAGGGTTCTGCTTTTGTCGGCACGGCAGCTGTCAACTCCGATCAACCTCGAACATTGTGGCCCGAGCATCTCCCCCAACAACGTCTCAAGCAACACAAATTCACGAATTCAACCCACCACGAACCCTAAAACACCTGCGCATGGCTTCGATATTGCGAGAAAACTTACGCGATCGCGATTAACACGACATGGCCCGGAATGGTTATGGAGGGTACGAGGACGCCCCCTACACCAATGGCAATGGGAATGGAGCCGGGGCACCTCTAGGATTCGGCTTACCACCAGGAAGTGAAGACTACGATCCATATGGTGCAGAATATGCCGACCAGAGCCCTATTTCCCCACCGGCGGCAAGGACAAACTTCCCTCGAACACAAATAGTAGCACAAGAGAGTCGGGCGGAAAGGGAGATTGGCGCGGCCCTTCAAGGTGTAAAGCAGAGATGGCCAGCTATGTGCGAGAACGAGTGCGTGCCAGTTCACGTTGCGCTTCAACTTTTGGATACAAGTTCTGTGGGACGGGCGCATGAGTATAGGGATTTTGCGCAGACACATAATTACCTCCAAAGCTCGCTCAAGGGAATTGTTCATGAGCACCACCAAGGCTTCAATAGCTCGATCGGTACATTCCACAAAATCCAATCCAGTATACAAACATCCCAAAAGCGAGTACGAACGCTCAAAGAATCTTTAATGGTATCGAAAACGAACCTTGCGACTTCGGATCCGGAATTGCGAAAGTTGGCTGCTGCCTCGAATACCTACGACGGATTACTACATACTCTTAATGAAATAGAAGACCTACGGCTGGCGCCTGATCAATTGGAGGCACGAATATCGGAGAAGAGATTTTTGACTGCGGTGGACATATTACAAACTGCACTACGGCGCATAAGGGTGCCAGAATTGGACGAAATAGGAGCTTTGAGCGAGTTGAGAAGTTATCTTGCGAATCAAGAGACTGCTTTGACGGATATTCTGATTGAGGAGCTTCACGACCATCTATATTTGAAATCCCCATATTGCCAGGAACGATGGCAGACACTCGCAAAAGACCAGAGAAGTGCAGGCAAAGCGCAGCTCGAACCAAAGTCTGAGATGCGCCCGTTTTACGAAGTGCTCGATACGGTGGATTTGACAAAACCAATGGTGGAAGAGCCGTCGAGGAATCCCGAATCAGATACATTTTATTATATTGTACTGCTGGTTGAGTCTTTGAACAAGCTGGGCCGTCTTGAATCTGCAGTTGATACCATCAAGAACCGACTTCCTGTGGAATTGTTCGGCATTGTTAATGAGACGAATACTGAGGTTGATCAAAAGCACCCAAGTTCTCTTAGAGGAGGCATATCGAATGCTGCCAAAGGCGATCATACATTTGGTAGCCGGGAGAACAGTATACGGGCAGATGTTATTTACGACCTTCTCTGGACGCTTTACGCAAAATTCGAATCTATCGCAGAGAGCCATCGTGTTTTTCATGATGCTGTCAAGGCTATAGGACGTCGGGAAGGTAGTAGCAATTCGTCAATACTTTTGGGAGGATTTAGAGAATTGTGGAATCTGTACCAGAATGAGATTCGGTCATTGCTACACAACTATGTCACAACCGATGCGGATATTTACCAATTTGACGCGCCAAAGCCGGGGCAATCGAAGCAAAATGCAAAACGCGAGCAGCTGTTCCAATTTTCAGATGCTGATGCGAAGTCTGTTCAGATGACAACGGAATATCAAGATTTGGAGGGCATCATAAGGGCAGCAGTACCTGGATTAATGTCAAAACAAGGTGCGGATGGAAAGAAAACGATCGTAACCAGGAACGAGAGTCAATCGACACGAAATAATTCACGTCTGGGAAATAGCTCTGGCGCCAACGACAAGGCTGCTGGTATGGGAGCACACAAGTCTCTGGTTGAGCCAAGCGTTTTTAACATGAGCTTGTTGTTACCCCCTACGCTTGGATTCCTTCAAAGGTTGAAAAATATTGTACCTCCAGGTTCAGATCTGGTGACTAGTACATTGACATCTTTCCTCGATAATTTCCTTGTCAATGTTTTCCTGCCTCAATTAGACGAGACATTAGGGAAGCTTTGCGATTCAGTGTTTGAGGAGTCCGACTCATTCCAACAAGATCCGCAATGGTCAAACGTTGCTCGGAGGCCAATCTTCAAAGGCACTTCGGCTTTCTTTTCTCTGATCACGGCATTTTGTAAAATGCTTGATACCATTCCCCACGATCAAGCTCTCAGTCAACTCATCATTACTCAAATGATGAGATACTACGATCGGTGCTGTGAGTGGTTCAAGTCGTTGGTTTCTCGTGCCCAAGACTCGGAAGGTCCCGCAATGAAACTCTCTGCGTTACTTGCCTCTGAACCCGGAGATATTCAGGAGACAGTGAAAAAGCTCTGGACATCGGAAGGAGACGATCATCACTTACTCGAAAAGGAAACTGGTCTTCTCATTTTACAAACAAACGAAAATCCGATGAGATTAGACGATATCATCTTGGACCGAGAGACTATTTCCTCTTTGTGTATATTATATACGAGTATGAAATGGCTTGCTATCAAGGTAGATCAACTTCGCCACATTACTCGGAATGATACAGACTCTTCTCGAACTTCGATGCAAAAACCAGCTAATCGACGCTGGACTCTCTTGAACGACCCAACTGTTTTACAAGACGATTCTACTCCGGTCTACCTGCCTATGACCCAGGAGACTGTCGTGTAAGTTTTCGACGAACTGACTTGATGTTTTTCATTACTAACGGTGTCTTAGGGCTTTTGATTCAATTGTTTCATCATACCAAGAACTTGCTGGCACCGTACTCCTATCACTACATTTGGAGATACGTTGTCAAATTATACACACGCTTTCCATCGCACTGTCGCCCGAATCGGCACCTTACCTCCTTGAGCAAGTCGTTAATGATCCCGACCCAAAGATCCTGAGCCTCAACGCGGAACTAGCATCATATGAAGAGACGGTAGTACGATTCCTCCGCGACAAAGAGATATCATTCGTCCGTACAGGACTTGGTCTTCTGATCGATAATTTCCTCGTCACAAACGCCGGGATGGTCAGAGCAATGAACGCCCACGGTTGCGGTCGCATGCAATTAAACATCCTCGTTCTGCAACAAAATCTCAAGAATATCGAAGCCGACGTCAGTCTTGCTAGAGCAGCGACATTCTTCGATTTGTTCACAGCAGGTCCCGACGCAGTGATCAAACAAGCCAAAGAGGGCAAGGAAACTGCGGTCGGTGGCAAGGAATTATTTAGTTATGATGAGCTGAAAACTCTGGTTGAGCTATGCTACAGCGAACAGCTCTCGAGCCCGGAACGTGGGATCAGCACCGTGGCGAAGAGAGGTATGGGGGAGCATCTGCTGCAATTGAGTGAGCACATGTGGCAGAGTTAGATTGTTGGATCCGAGGGCGTGGGCATCCTGAATGAATGCATTGGCGTGGCGTTTGGAGCGAGCGATTGACTGTAAAGTTCTTTTTTGAGGGTTGTACTGTACATAGGAGCTGGCCTGTATATCATGGAGGTGGGATTGGGGGAGAGGAATTGAATTGAATTGAATTGAGGCTATCCACGTGTTGTCGTTGGTTCGGTGAGAAATTCCAGTGAGCTGACATGCGAATGGTTACACAACTCGAGCACTTACGTAAGTACCAGGACACTCGAAACTTGCATTGCTTTCTGCGCTTCTTTTGATCCCTTTAAGGTATGGTAACTTATGGTGAGTTCTTTTTTTTCTTGATTTTGCGCCGCAGTACAACCGCGATTTGAAGCGTGAAAAGTTGGCCTCCGAGAACGTGAGCAATGAGTGGTTATTGAGAGAAGTTGCTCAAACCAACACCAGATCTTGTTGTATCAAAATAATGGATGCAGCATGATTAAACCATACAAAGCCTGTATAATTTAAGCGAGATTTGCTGCCTTACGGTACGAGGCCTGCAAATCCAGTCGGTCGTGATCACGTGGCATTAATTTGGAGCCCCTCCGGTAAGATCGCCCAGCGGCGGAAGATTGAATTACGGACCGCTCGTCGGCCTCGAACTAAACCACAGATCACGCTTTCACACTCACCATTGCCATCGTCTGGACAGGGCGTTGTTGATAATTCCTCTCTCCTTCCACAAAATGGAGGATGTCGATACCCCGTACCAGTATTCCGATGACACTCCCATCTTGCAGCGGACCGAGGATAGCTTCTTCGACAAACCAGCCAAGGTGGCCGGAGTGACTTTTGACGAGCTGGTGCATCGTCTTCTCGCCCAGAACATGTCACGAGCAGACCATAACTTTTCAGATATCTTCCTCTGCTTATATAGGAAGTTTGCTGCACCGGCCGAGCTCTTTAGGGCCATTGTAGGCCGGCTGGAAGCTATTGCTGATGACAAGAATACTCACTACCTCACCCGCACCGCAACCCAACTCCGTATTATAGCGGTTCTTGCCAAATGGGTATCCAGCTATCCCGGAGATTTCGCCAGTCCGTCGACAAGTCGGAATCTGGATGCTTTTATAAATCACCTGTCGCTTGAGCCGGTGTTCGCCGCGGCTGCCCAAGACATGCGTATGCAGCTTCAGAGCCGCGTGGTAGAAGACGACGATACGGGATGGGCTCGGACGGATGCCGATGTGGAGAGTGAGACGGTTAGTCTGGAAGAACCAGTCCCTACATCACGGAAAACCTCTAAACATGAACTCGAGGCTGATGTTCAGAATTTGGAGATTGGCGAGGGGGATGAGGAGGATGAGGTGGACCGCAAATCAAAAGCTGATTCGACATACTCTGGCCGACCCCCTTCAGATCGCTCATTTCTCCAATCATCATTTCACACCGTAGAAGACTACGAAAAAGAAGCCTCAACCATGGTTCCTCGCGCAACCCTCCCCCTCACCAAATTCCGCTACCGCATCCTCATGGGCACGGAAGAAAAAATGATCGCAGACGAAATGACGCGAATCGACTGGGTCATGTTCTCCTCCATCCGACTCCGGGATCTCGTCCGACACGTCTCCCTCTCCCTAGAACAGAAAGAAAAATGCAAGAGTCTCACGAACGTCAATCGGATGATAAATCATTTCAATCATATCGCACACTGGGTTGCGAATATGATTCTCATGCGAGACAAGGCTAAGCATCGAGCGCAGATGCTCGAGAAATTCATGACCATCGCCCTGAGACTGAGACAACACAACAACTACAACGGCCTCGCCGCCGTCCTCGCCGGTATAAACGGCAGTGCAATCCACCGGCTCTCGCAAACCCGCGCCCTCGTCCCAGCCGATATCCAAAAACGTTTCGCCCGCCTCGTCCTCCTTATGGGTTCTCAAAAGAGTCACTTCGCATATAGACTAGCCTGGGAAAACTCTCCCTTGCCTAGAATCCCATTCATCCCTCTCCACCGGCGCGATCTCGTCTCCGCCGAAGAGGGAAGTCGCACTTTTGTGGGCGAGCATGGAGAGAGGATTAATTGGAAGAAATTCGAGGTGTTGGCGGAGGTTATTTTGCCGATTATGAAGAGTCAGGTGCTGCCGTATAGTAATATGAGGCCTGAGCCGAAGGTTAGGGAGATGATTTTGGATTGTAGGATGCCGGTTGATGATGAGGTTTGTTACTTTCCTATCCCCTCTTATTCTAACGTTTCCTCTCCCGTCTTATTCCAGCTTTTCCTCCCCCCCTCCTTTCTCCCTACTTATTGTTACTGATACTGTTTTAGGAAATCTATACACGCAGTTTAACACTGGAAAGTTCATCCGGCGCCGTAGATTCAGGGAAGAAGAAATTCCCTTGGTTTCAAAAGTAGATATCACATCATATCACGAGCATTCATTTTATGAGCTTTATTTATTCTGCTTGGATCTTTTTGGATATGGGTTCGTACACATGCAGGTGTGTTTTTGGTGCGATGTGGCTGGGATTGTGATATGGTTGGTTGTCGGGACTGTGGCTATGGTTGGTAGTTGGGATGTGTAGTTGGTTGGTTTGATTTATTTCCCCTCGCGCATACCCCCCTCTCCTTTTTTGTAATGATGATTATTACTTTCTTTACCTACCTACCTACCAACCTAGTAAAGAAAGTAAAGTTAAAGTGTTCACGCTATTACCTGCCTTCGTCCTTGAGCCCAAGAGGTATTATATCTGTCTGCATAGGGATTTTTGATTCTTGGGGAAAGGGGAGGGAGAGGGGGAGGATCGCACTCAATTCCTTCAGGCTTCCACCTCCCTATAACTCCCTGTAACGCCCTGTAAATTCAGGCTATGTGCGATATGCAACAAATTTTCTTCGTGGAGCCGGACTTGGAGAGTGTAGTTAGGTGAATATCGCGGGGTTGTGGTTTGATTGGATGGTGGATGGATAGATTTGGGGTTGGGGTTAGGATGGAGGAGGGCGGAAAGAGGGTTTGGGAGCCGGGGAAGTTGGAGTTTGGAGTACCTCTTGTTTTGCATTGGGATTTGTTAGTGGTATTGTTGCAGAAGGCTTTATTAGCCTATGGGATAGTATATCCTACCTGGAGTTATAGTGTAATGCCTTGTACTACATTTTGCTATTACGTTTCAAGGCTCGGCGACTTAACGACTTTTAATCCCCTCCTCTGAATCTCTCCTAAGAAATCCTCGAGGGTACAAGAAACAACTCAGCCGAGTGCCCTCAGCCTCACATTTGCAAGTACAGTACCTAAATCACTAACAACAAAACCGTCCGTCCCACTCATCCATGTAACTTACCAATCACCACTATCAAATTCCACGCCACATAGCAGAATACACTAACACAGCCATTCCCAATTACTCTAGCCTCACAAAGCCTCGCTTAACACAACATCTTGAATCTTAATTGTTGTGTTGTTAGAAGAGCGCTAGCATAAACACCAAGTAGCTTTGTATTTGTTCACGAGGATGTAAAACGAAAATTTGGTGGTGATGAGGGAATGGGAGAGAGAGAGAGGAAAGGGGGTTCGGATTTGATACTGCACGGACATTGGGAGGCTAGGTGGAGGGAGGGGGAGAGAGAGAGGAAAGGATTATCTGAGAAAGGGTAAGGCGTTGAAATAGCGTATAGAGAGATGGCAGAATGTTTTGACATGTCGTAAACCGGTGCAAGACGAGCCGATCTATCAAAGCAAAGACCACACCCCGAAGAGCTAAGAGCTGGAAGCTCGAAAAGCTTCCAACTAGCACTAGCAGACAACAGCACAAACTTAACACCCTCACACAATCAAGATCTTCAAGCTGAAGTTTATATCGGACTGAGAAATCAGAGCTTGACCTAAATAGATCTGTTCTGTATGGAGGAGGGAACACAGAAACATCGTCAACTTCCTCGAAACACAGCTGCAATTCAATTTCAAATTCAAAGTTCCATTCTCATTCTCATTCTATTAACAACCATCTATACAATGCAACACCCCCCAAAACAGCAATAAACAATCTCAAAATATGCCCACCCAACGCCACAGTAAAAATTATACTCCCTCAAATGCCAGTGCTGTCAAATACGTTATACAAGAGTGGTAGATGGGATGGTAGCGCGCTCTGCAATGCTAATTCCCTGGTATCATAACGTAGGTCGCGGTGAAGAAAATGTGCGTTTCTGTCGTTCTTTGGTTTGATGGGTGAGGGAGGTGGTGGAGGGTAGGGGATATGTGTGTGAGGTTTGTGGTGTTGTGTGGTGTTTGTGTTTTGATGTGTGGTAGGTCGTGGAGATCGGAGTGCTGGAGTTTGTATCGTAACCAAATACCATTGTTCCGACCGTCCTTTTTCCCTGGTATCCCCAATCCCCCCTAATCCCTCCCACCTCATACACCCCCATCCACCCACCCAACCCACCAGTCCCCCCATCACCCCTCACAATCACCCTCAAGGCGCCGGCGTAACAACCGCCTCCACCCCCCTCTTAGCCGCCGTCTTAACCCCCCCAACAGTCCCCGCAATCGTCCCCAACCCAATCGTCCCCGTCCCCGGCGTCGCGCCCAAAGCCCACGTTCCCAAAGCCGTGCTCGCAAACGTATTCGTGTAATCGATCCACGTCGCGCTCGTGGTGCCGTCCGATGTGAAGAGCGAACCCACGTAGGTGGTTGTTGGGTATTGAAGCGTGTTGGTTGAGGCGACAGCACCACCGCCTAGGGCTGCTTGTCGTTCTCCTAGTAGCCGTTGTCCGCTGGCGAGGGAGGTGAGAGTGAGGAGGAGGATTTGGATCTGCATGGTGTTGAGAGTGTGGTGGCGGGTTGTGGAATGTAGATGTAGAGTCCCTTGCGTATCCCCTTTTCCGATCTACTTGATAAATCAAGTTCTCGATCCACAGCAGATTGATGTCTCCTTTTCGTTTGTCGGTGAAGATGGGTTGGCAAGTTGTTTGATGGTAAGTCCGCGTCGTTCGTGCTGGTCAAAAGAGTGTGAGGGAATGAACAATTTGGATTGCAGTGTGCTTTTTTGGTCGTCCTTCCAAGGTGATTTCCTTGCTCCTGAGCGAGGATGATCGTGACCCACATAGTCCAATCAGAGCGTGAGATCTAAAATTAGATGGCACGTGACGAGTTCGTGAGATGAACGGGTGGACCCCCCATTTGATCGGCTGAATTGCTTTACATCTGATGCATCGTGAGTGGGAGTGAATGTTGATTTTTGTGTTGTCTATTAGGAGTCTATTGTCACCAAGCTCAAAGGGAACTGTGGTCTAAAATCAGTTTTAAAATCCCATCCCAGAATTTTCCCTCTGCGCTCAACATCGTCGACAACCCAAGGAAAATCCAATGAAGCGTTTTTTGAGAAGGGCAAATTGCTCAAATATATCATATTGGCTTCAAAAATTTCCCTTTGGTGTCTTGTAACACCATCAGGCTACAGGAAAAATGTTCTATATTTTATCTTCATTTACACAGGAAGGCGTCATTTCGTTTGCGCTTACTGTAGATGAATTTGAATTTTTGCCTGTTTTGATGCTATCGTATCTGTTTGAGTATGTACACTTAGTGGTGTTTTCTGTATCGTTTCATAGCCATCTTCTCTGCATTTAAATTTCAGATGAGAGGTAGCCAATCCACGTTTACTGTTCTTTCTGTTCTGTTTTTTCTGTACTCATACTCCGTAGCTAAGAAGCCAGTTAAATGCTGTCTGATTTATCCTTTCCAACGTCTTATCCCGCAGCCTTTAACTAAGTTTGGCTTCTTGTCCTCGGGTATTTCGTGACTTCGTTTTGTCGTATGCCAGAGTTGAAAATCAAGTTCTTTTGGGGTTTGGTTTGAATGCATGGTTCTCCTAAGTGTAGTCAAGTCCTTAAGTTGTAGCTCTTGGTTCTCAAACTCTTACAGTGCAACGCTTTTGCCGAAAGAAATGGGAAACTTTCGTTTAGTCTTACGAGTGGTTGATTATACATCTTTGTCTTGTTACTTCGGCTGTTTTGTGAGACGATACTGCTTCCATCAGGCCGCGAGGAAAGGGAATCGTGTATACTATGTCTAGTAAGCATGTGTGGCGTGTAACACAACCAACATTTCCTCTTTAGTATACTTTGCTCCATCGTCCACAACACGCACCTCTTTCAATATGTAGCTTGCAATTCCTAAACCTCCCTGGGCCAGCATATGCAAGTCACCACCCATGGCTACAGAAGATCAACCCATCCAAAAACTTGAAACGGTCAGCTCGCTTACAACAAGGCTCCATGGCGCACACCTAGTTAGGAAGGCAGTTACGATTGATTGGTGAGCAACAAATCTGCCTCGTTCGGATCATTCTAGAACTTGAAAGCATGAAATAAATGTGGCAAGCTTTCTCGGAGACTCGGAGTCCTTGGGGTCCTGGGAGTCCTGGAGATAGGGCTGTGAGTGCTGAAGAATATACCGCAATATTGGGTCTAAGCCCACCTCACCTCTCGTTTGAACTTGAGGGTTAAACCGGTCTGATACGGTACATTAAGGTCCAAAAATGGCGCCGTCCTTTTCTGAGCCTCATTATGCCAATTCAAAACGGGAGAGGCGAAGGGTCATAAACCGATAAATGTCGCAGGGCAGTGAGTCAATATTAGTACTCGCTGATGCGAACGACGACTGACGACCGAATAGTAGAGGACAGATGGTCTGCGATGGCATGAGGATGATGTTTGATGCCGGTAGCCAGAAGCATAGCCTCGAATGCTCTGGGAGTCCTGTGAGCCGCAAAGGGTTGGGGGCCGGCGTCCCATCAACAGCACAGTGTAGTACTGTCCGACCATTATTTGTCTTTAGAGTAATGCCAGCTCCGTGGGACAGTACTTCCACCGCCACCTCATAGTTGCATGCATAAATCGCAAGGTGCAGCGGGGTGTAAAGATACGCGTTGACTGCGTTGATGTTGGCATAAGCCATACCGAGCCTGAGTAGGCTGACGGCCGGTTGCCTGAAACAGGATGAGAATCGCACACCCTTATTTAAGGAAGACTCTAGACTCTTGATGATTTCGTCGCAAAAACCATGGGTAAACATGACGATGAATATTTGTGATATTGCCTCTCTGCACTGCTGATTTCTGAGAACCCTCGGTGCCAGCGATATGGTTCGAATTTTGTCTCTCGGTATGTCTAGAAGAATGTTAGATTCTTGAATAGGTGCTAACGAACGCAGATGGCGGAGGAGTCCGTGGCCTGTCGGAGCTACTCATTCTCGAAAGAATATTGGAGAATATCCAAGATATTGAAGGTCTTAAAGAGCCACCTTTGCCATGCGAGTATTTTGACCTCATAGGAGGTACTAGCACTGGAGGGTAAGTTTTCATGTACGACTAATACTCAAACCAAACTAACAAACGACTTACAGTATCATTGCAATCATGCTCGGCAGACTTCGAATGACAGTGCGTGAATGTATCGAAGCGTACAAGGATTTATCTGCCCTAGCGTTCACCCCGAAGTCAGGATTGCACTTGCCCGCCGCGCCTACCGGTAGATACTCGACGAAAGCGATGGAGAAAGCTTTGAAGTTGGCCATAACGCAGCAATGCAAGAAAAACGGTTGTCAAGATGATGGCTGTGCTCATGGGGAAGACCTTTATAGAGATAAAAACTGCTGCAAAACCGTCGTGGTTGCGATCAAGCAACACGGCATTTCTGGACCTCCGAGTCTTTTCAGGACCTATTCCACAAAACCGCAAATGGCACGATGCAAGATATGGGAAATAGCTCGCGCGACCTCCGCTGCAACCACTTTCTTCAGACCGATGACCTTGGGCGAAGACAAGATAGAATTCGTTGACGCTGGGTTAGGATACAACAATCCATGTAAGATACTACTCGAGGAGGCTAAACAAGTATTCCCAACATGCGCACCGGAAAACGTCAGAGTACTGAGTATTGGAAGCGGCATCAAGCCCGTCATACTCGTGGGCGAAACACGAAGATCCATCTTAACCGCACTCGCAGAAATAGCTAGTAGCTCCCAGGGGGTTGCTGATGCAATGTACCGCGAACTGAGTGGTGACAAGTACTATCGGTTCGATGTTTCCGGCGGTATTGAAAGAGTCACGATTTCTGACTGGGAAAAATTCTCGTTTATTTCTTCGCATACACTTCGATATTTGGATGCGCCGGAACAGGTAGAACGGATTGGGGCATGCGCGAGAGCCTTGATATCTGATACCAGGACTGGAAAGAGAGCTGAAGCGAGTCGTTGGAGAAGAACCTGGATGAAATTCGCTCGATCCATGGGGTTCAAACGAAAAGGAAATGCAAAGAAGACACAGAAACAGAGGAAACAGAGGAGGAATCGATGGGCCTATCCGTTGAGATGAAGTCGAGCGTACTAAAGTGAAGTCAGAAATCGGTTTCATTTGGTTGGGTTTCGAGGAAATAATCGCGGGGAAATTGATATACCATTGGGGATCTACACGGAGTACCGGATTTATTCATGACGAGAAAGGATTTGCTTTTGATTGTATTGAGGGTGGCATGGTACAGCGCAGGAGTTTCAAGGTGAAAAGGAAGAAATCTGGAGGCAGGTCAAAAGATTAGAATAATTTACTCGGCGAGAGAGCGATTGTAACGATGATATTAGAGAGGGCATTCCTCGAATAAAGAATTATACAGCAAGAAATATCGGTTTGTTCCTTGAGAATTGTTGTTTATTTTCGAGTCGCGATCTGCCGCGCAGATGTGCCGACTTCGGACCCTTACATAAGAAAACCACGTGATGGATTTATACTTGGGCAGATGCATTTCTTCCTCGGTCGGACCTCCTGCCTCCCAGCTTCATGCTTTTCGTTATTTTGCAGCCACACATACTCAAAGTTTCGATATCATTGTATTGAATGCGTTGCTGAAAATTTCGGCCCTCTTTTTGTCGCGTGCGAGTTGCGCTTTAATTGAATTTTCCACCACCAGCCACCTCGTTTGCATGTTTTCTCGTCGTCTACTTTTACCCCCCTCAAAAATATTTCTTGCTTGCACCTTCGCTGAGATTGAAAATTTGTATTGTATATTTAACTATCCCTCAAAAGCATATCACTACTTATAACGCGCATGGAAATTGCACACTTTCTGTCTCCACTTGCCCCAAATCCGTTCAAGATTACTCAGTACCTTCATATCCATTGGGATATTTCTCGACCAGAAGCCTCATTTGTTCTGCAAGCCTGCAAACAATTATTATTATTATTTATCAAGAAGTTTTGGTAGGACTTACAAGTTTCTGAACCCAGCGTTCATTGGGTAGAGAGCGGAATCATGGATTCTTGACCGACTGGAAAAACGTTAGCGGAAATCAAAGGATATTCGCAACCTCGGAAACTTACATTGCGCAAAGAGCGAGACGATCTTCATGATCTTCTTCCGGAGAATCGATGGGGTACTTGATGTGATACACTTCTAGATATGTCCGGCCGAACTGAACCCCAGCGGGTCTCATTGTTTTTACCTCGTCTCCAAAAATATATTAGCAGTGGTTATCGAAGCAGTGTTGACGAGTTCTTACATTCATTGCAAGCCAGGGTTTGCATCCACTTTCCGTCACTTCAACAGCAAGGTGCCTGACGATTTTGCGAAAAGTATCGCAACTATTATCTTTATCAAACGTTGAAGATTGAAAGTGATCGATCTTCTATTTTTTTTTAATATATATATATACCTATATAATTATTCTCCGAAGTTGCAACGCAGGGACGTTGCCACAAATTTATGGGGCTCTTCACCATAGCGCTTAGAACGGTCAGCTCATAGGATCGAAGGCACATGCATGATGCAGCCATCTCCAACGCGGCTAATTGATGCGCACTCCGCCACCAACTGCTGCAGCCTAGCAAGCCTCAAAAGCGGGCGACTTGTTTTGGAGCAGCGTTGATCTACTAGTATATAGTTTGGTGCCAAATTATCAATATATTATAGAGTCGGAATGTTGAGTGAGTCGGGGCTTGAGCGATGGTAAGTCTCAAAATACTCCGATGCCTGTTTTTAAGTGTTTTATGGGTTGTTCTGAAATCCACTCTCCAGTTTTCCCGAAATCTTCCTCGCCGCGATAAGACGACTCCAAACTTACAAGACAGCGTACTCAAAGATGACAGCCCGTCAAGAGGCGACACGAGTACAGAGGAGGACACTTTTGGCAGTTTAGGCCTGAATTTACTCTACGCGCCGTCCGAACCACTGGTGGATTTTGTTTTCGTTCACGGATTAGGAGGAGGTTCTCGAAAAACGTGGTCTTCGTCAAAAGATTTATCACAATACTGGCCTCAAGAATGGCTTCCACGAGATCCGGCTTTCAAAAATGTGCGAATACACTCATTCGGTTACGCTTCAAATTGGGTAGGGATGAAATCGAGTACACTCAATGTGCACGACTTTGCGAAGTCGTTGGCAGCCTCGCTCCATGACTCACCAGAAATGGGTAAAGAAAGCTCCACGCCAATAGTGTTGATTGCTCATAGCATGGGCGGACTAGTGATAAAACGGTTCTATATGATTGCGAGGGAGGATCCGTTATACAATCCTCTTGCAGAGAGAGTGAATACTATGGTTTTCCTCGGAACTCCGCATCATGGGTCTGGATTGGCTCGAGTTCTTGGATTCTCTTTGAAGAATATCCTCTTGCCTCTCGGTGACAAACGATATGTTGAAGACCTGAATGGAGACTCGGTTATGCTTCAGATCATCAACGACGGATTTCGCCACGTATCGGGAAATCTCCGCCTGCGCTCATTCTACGAAGGAGTTGAAACCCAGATGGGCCCTATTTCGTGCTTCGTTGTGAACAAAGAATCTGCGGTCTCAGGCTATCCCAATGAACAGAGTGCAGTCATATATGCGACTCACCGGGGAATCACCAAATTTGATAGCCCTTCAGACAGCAATTATCTGATAGTTCGAAATGCACTCGCCTCGATCACTAAGGACATGGAGAAAGAATCTTTCCATAGAAGACGGGAAATCCAACAAAAAGAACGACAGCTTCTTGCAAGATATCTTGGAGTTCCTGACCAATCGGATGATGACCTTTCTTCGTACGACGAGAGACTGATTGAGGGTTCTGGCCAGTGGCTTACGACGGACGAGGCATTTTGCAAGTGGAGAGACGACCTGGAGACCCCAAGTGAGTGCTTCTGGCTGAACGGCCAACCGGGATCGGGCAAGAGCTTCCTGGCTGCTCATGTAATTGCTTCATTGAGAGATCTTGGCATGGACTGCAGTTATTTTTTCTTCAAACATGAAGAAGGACAAAACTCGAGTCTAGAGGCGTGCCTTCGTTCAATCGCATTTCAGATGGCAGTAATAAACTCTGATGTGCGGCGAGAAATATTGGCAATGGAGCAAAATGAAATCAAGCTTCAACGAGATGAACCGAGAGTGCTCTGGCGAAAGCTTTTCATGGGCGTTATCTTCAACGTACCTATCCAACGAACGCAGTACTGGGTCATGGACGCATTAGATGAATGCACCAACCATAGCCTTTTGTTTCCCCTACTTACTAAGATTGGAAAGAACATGCGTCTTCGCATCTTAATTTCAAGCCAGCTGTTTCCTACAATTCAGAGAGGGTTCTCGCAACTACCAAATGTCATTTCAGTGTCAGCTTCTCCAGAGAAAACAATCGACGACATCCAACTCTACATAGAAGAGAAGATGGGGAACATTGACATCGATGACGGCGATTATCGACACGAAGTTTCATCTGCAATCATTGTGAAGTCAGAAGGGTCTTTCTTATGGGTTGCCCTCGTCCTTGACGAACTCGAAAATGCGTTTAGTAAGTCGGAGATTGACCGAATACTCAGTGAGGTACCTAGAGGCATGGACCCGTTGTATGAAAGAACGCTAGAGGCAATGTCAAAAGCTACGAGGGGAAAACCGCTTGCCCAGGCTGTTTTAAACTGGACAATCTGCGCAATGCGTCCACTGACGATCGAAGAGCTTCAAGCTGCTCTAGAATTGCAGATGAATGAAAAGGGAATATTTTCATTGGAAAAATTCATATCCTCATCATGTGGGTGCCTGGTATTTGTCGACCAGTCCAAGAGGATTCGAATGATCCACGGGACTGCAAAGGGATTTCTTATGCGAGAAGATCTTGATTCTGAGTTTGCAGTAAGGAGTGGCGAAGCCCACAACAAACTGGCCGAAACTTGCCTGAAGTATTTGGCCAGTGAAGAGATGAAAGCTCCTCGAAGTCGGAAACATATTTCGCCTCCAGAACACCGTATTGGAAAGAGGTCACGTTTCATGGATTATGCATGCCATTCCTTTGGCGGCCACCTCCAAAGCGCTGAACCAGTGAGCGATAGTTGTGTCGAAATGCTTCTTAGCTTCCTCCAGGGAAACGTTTTGAGCTGGATCGAAGCCGTGGCGATGACTGGTAGTATATACTCCTTGATTCAGACGGCGAAAAACCTACGTACGTCTCAATTTTCTACGCATTCGAACTCTTAGTAATTTGTTTTGGATTTCAGGATGCCTAAATCTTGTCCACTAAGCAAATATGCCCCTTCCAAACCCAAAACTTTGAATGGTTATGCTGATATAGAATTTTTATCGATTAGAAGAGGTCTCTCAATCCCTTAATAGGCTTGACGACTCGGGAGCTGAACGGGCTTTCCACTTTGACCCCTGGAGTATTGATATTGCCCGAATTGCTACAAAGTTTGGTCGACATTTGTTAAGCTCACCCTCCGCTATATACTTTCTGATCCCACCATTCTGCCCCGCAGAAAGTGCCATCAAACTTCAATTTGGTTCTACAAAAACCGCACTGAATGTTACAGGCTTATCAATTTCCAATTGGGATGATATGGTCGCCTGCAAAATTTACGATGAGTTCACCCATAGAGCTACTTCAACAGCATGGAGCGAGAAGTATTTAGCCATAGGCTTATGGAATGGTGCAGTTTACTTTTACGATCAACGTACCTGTCAAGAAGGCAAGGAGTTGATACCTACTGGCCCTCATGATATAGTTCAACTTATGGTATTTGATTCAACCGGATTGCGCCTCATATGCTCTGGGATCAATAGCATTCGAATGTGGAATATTGATACTGGCTTAGAGATCTGGAGTTGTCCAGTGCCAGATCCTATCGTGGCACTCACTTTCTCAGATGACGACAAGATCATAAGATATATCTCAGCCCAAAACATCGTCTATATCCATGACTCCAACTCAGGTCTACGAATCCCGACAAGAAGTAGAAGAGATGGCCTTCTCATGGGCATGCAACGTATGGCCAACACCAGTCTCCACCACGCTGCCTTTGCCCCGGAAAAGAACAAGCTGGCGATAGTATTCAAGGGACTGCCAATTTTCATTTATACCTTGGATCGCGACGAGGCTCTGGGCATCTGTGCTCAAGATAAACGAAGCTGCGGGGGAAAAGGAGACGTCTCATCGATTGCGATGATTTTCAACCCAGATCCATCTCTTGAATTGCTAGCCGCTCTTTATCCAGACGGCAGTCTTGCCCTCTACGATACCGTGGACTTTAGCTTGTTGAAGCTCCGGAATAGCGTCCATGCGAGAACCTTAGCTGCGACAACCGATGGTAAAACTCTCGCGACTGGAGACGCCGATGGTGTAATTCTACTGTACGATTTCGAAAGACTGCAAAGACTGTATCGAATTGTGGCATCGGACCATCCTATACGATATATCTCATTTGCAGCGGATTGTTTGAGGCTTGTTAACGCAAGTGGGCGTTATGCAAACGTTTGGGAACCACCAATTCTTACCAGAATACCTGAAGAAAATGTGAAAGATTGTCCTGATACATCTGCCCTTACGGATGGAGTTGGAAATAGCGACTTATACGGTAAAAGGTATATCACTGCTGCCATCCCTCATCCAACAGAGAAAATCATATTCTGTGGCGACAGCAGAGGTGCCATAACCGTGGTCAGCTCACTATCGGGAAATGAGATTAGTGTTTTATACCATCATTCAGCTGGAAAACCGGTTTCACACTTGGCT
This sequence comes from Hymenotorrendiella dingleyae, assembly GCA_003988905.1. Classification (NCBI taxonomy): domain Eukaryota; kingdom Fungi; phylum Ascomycota; class Leotiomycetes; order Helotiales; family Helotiaceae; genus Hymenotorrendiella; species Hymenotorrendiella dingleyae. The sequence goes on from QYAP01000351.1 coordinate 84,119, forward strand.
TTTGGCGCTGAGATGAATATTCTCTTAAGCTCAGACCTACTTTCAAACGTCCTTGCATGGAAACTCGACCGGTCTCACTACGAATGGCGCTGTATTGGATCATCACTTGTCGACCACCGCTTTGAAAAAGCTGGCATTTTATATGAGCTTATTTTTAACTCGAGTATTGATCGATTACTGGTTACCACCACGAATCAAACCACCTTGTCCGCTCTCGTGGACACTGAAACACCTTTGCTAACCATGAGCTCCTCGGGTTCTTCCCGATTGTTATTATGGCCAACTAGCCTTGAAGACTCTGAACCAGAACAACTCTTTTCCATCTCGCTTACATGGCCTCACACTATTAGCGTGCTTTCATGGTTCGATTTGTCTAAACTGTCTGAATTCCGGATTTCCCAACTAAGTAAGGACGATAGGATTGCAAATGTCACCAGTGGAGCCAGAAATAAGCTGATCGTCAGATATTTTTCCACATCAAAGGGCGCGAGAAAAGCACCAAAAATCATGATTCTTAATATCCCACCGCTCGAGTCTCTTTCTGGTACCTCAACCCCCAGAATCTCTCTCTTTGCTTCTCTCGGCCACGTGCGGCACGTTGTCGGAACCTTCGGTACCAAATTCCTATTCCTCAGCACCTCTACATGGCTTTGCAGCATCGACTTATCTTTAACATCTCTAACATCGTCATCATCAAAACCGCCACATCGCATCCTACAGGATAGACCAGAAAACCGCGAAACAGAAAATGGAGGAGAAGAGAATGGACCCTTGCCGATATCTCGTCATTTTTTTGTTCCTGATGATTGGCTAAATTCTGATTACAAGCTTATATGTCAGGTTTTGCCCAACGGGAATATTTTGTTTGTTATCGGCAGTAAGATCGCTATTATCTCCAACGTGTTCTAGAGGGCTAGGTAGTGATACGAAGTGCCGTATTGAATTATTAACTGCGTGGAAAGAAAGACTGTGATATACCTGTAACACAGCCGAATGAGCTCACGGACAATCGAGCACTTACCTGCGTTTTTGCAATTTTTGTGGTTTTGGCTAGGGAAGTAGGTCGGAAATCAAGTTGATCACGAATGAATATCTTTCCTCTTTTTACAGGGTTTTTTCATTGGAGCAGGATTCCATAGACCTCGCCCGATTCAAAGCGAAAAAAAAATCCCCCTCGGCAACGCAATGGAAACTACTTAAGACCAAATGAGAAACTTGCTTTTGGCGAATATTTTGATAGTTATAGGACGCCAATTCACCAAATTAATGGCCGATCGACCGTAAGATCCGAGGACGGTATGAGTGTGAATTGATCGCTCTACTGATGGATCAAAACCCAAAGTCTCCTGCGACGGCCCAAGCCACGTCAAATATCGTTCGATGCACCTTTCTGCAAATGCTGGTTGGCGCTGGATCTTCTGGTCTCTCAGTATCGCCTCTGGAGTGTGCTTGATCATGCTCGTCTTTCTACTACCAGAAACTGCTCGGAATATTGTGGGGAATGGAAGTCGTCGACCGAGAGCGTTTGGAAGATTGCCATTTCCAAGGATTTTCAAAGTCCATTCTAGTTCGGGGGTTTCTCCTCTACCTCAGCTCAAAGAGGAACAGTCAATACTCGCAATTATCAACCCCCTAACTAGTCTATATGCGTTATTTAGGAAGGATAACGCCATAAATATCTTCTGTATTGGCATATGGTACGTAACTTGGACTTGCATACAGGCTTCTCTCTCGACTGTTTTCATTGAGATTTATCACGTCAGCCAGCTTCAGGCAGGTAACAGGTTTGATCTACATACCATTTGGAGTTGGCGTATGTACCTCCGCCTATATGACCGGTCATTATATGCTTTCCAACGCGCACGGTGCTTGCTTTTTAACGAAACTTTAGGCCAGCTCTTGAATAGAGATTACCGACACATTGCAAAATCGAGAGGATTTTCTGCGGACCGTGATCGGAATCAAGATGTAGATGTCTTTCCGATCGAAGAAGCACGGCTCAGAAGTACTTTTTATCCGCTAGGTATTTGTATTTTAGCAACGGCATCTTATGGTTGGACTTTGCGGATGAGAGTTGTAAGTTACCTGCGTCTTACCCATGGAAAAACTGACATTGGTAGCATATATCTATTACCTTGATTATACAATTCATAATAGGAGCTAGCATCCAAGTATGCTTCACGGTACGCAGCAATCAAGACTCGTACTTGAGAAGGTCAGCACTGACCTAGGACTCTGCAGACTTTGAATACTCTACTCATCGATCAAAACCCAAAGTCTCCGGCGACAGCCCAAGCCGCGTCAAATATCGTTCGATGCACTTTTGCTGTGGCAGGATCTGCCGTACAGCAAGTTCTTCTCAACGCTATTGGCCCGGGGTGGTTCTTCGTTATTCTCGCCGCGCTTTGCGCTCTGTGTATTCCGCTGCTTGTGGAGAAGCGGTGGGGTATGGCGTGGAGGAAAGAGAGGGTTGAGGGAGAGTAATTTTCATCAGAAAGCATGAAGAAGATATCAACCCGCAAATAAGCGGATAGTGTAGCCATCAATTTTGTTCATTTTACTGAGTAGTTTGATGGAGAGTGCTGGGCTTTTTGTTTTCTTTTGGGAGGGCCTCTCCTGTTGTCTCGCTTAGCGGAAGGTGGACCCACTTTAATGACTTGCTGGTAAATTTGAAAACGCTCAACGGAAGGGACTCAAAAATAATTAGATAGCCGGTTGCATGAGAGGAATTTCGAACCGCTCTTTGCGCGTTACCTCACCAAGAGTTGTACCAGTTTTCGAGCAAGAAAATCGTCTCAGCTATTTATTTAGGATCGGGAGACCCAGTTGGTTGAAGATGGCCATTGCGTGGTGCAGAAGGCTGTCAAAACTTTAGCAATATACTCATGAGCGGCCATAATTTGAATTGATGTTAGCGTTGAGGGTGGTGTGGGGAGCGTTGTCTTGAAAATAATTGGGAGAATATCCACATTTTGAACCCATCAATCGACTGGTTGATTTCCAAATTTTGAATTGAGCTTAGGATCAAAGTCCAATATTCAAGGCTTGGAGAGAGTTAAGGGATCAGCTCTTATTGAAGTCGAGGTGCAAAGCGGTCTGCGCACTGGGTTGTGCGGCGGACTGCAGCGCAAAATACTGATTCACCAGAACCAGCGCACCAGCGCTTCGGACAGCTCCTCTAACTGGAGATAAGAAGGTCTCGTGAAGTTGAAACGGAGAATAGAGCTTTGCAGTAGTATCCGGCAGCTTCTGAACTATCCAAACAGCCGCAAGAAGGAAAGAGTTGCTGGCTGTAAACTATATTCACCAGAAGCGGCTCTGCAGATAGCTCTTTCAGTTGGAAGCTGTGGGACAACATCGAGTTGAAATCGAGCGGGTGGAGACGTAGAGAATTGGCGGGCGGCTTCGAGTCTGACGTAGTAGCAACCAGTAAGAAGGGAAGAGTTGCTGGTAGTAGGGCTTTGCCTCGCCCGTCTCGTTGCGCGGCCACCCACGGCTGCTCCGCCCCCCACACGTAGGCCTTTTCCTTTCCTCCCTTCCGCGAAGAAATCTTCCACCAAAACTTACAACAACACCAAAGTCAAAACCATCAAACTCTTTCAATGCTCACGCTCCAACTCCAAGAGGAGCGTGGCATCTTCATTCCTCTTCCAATCCTCTTCAATTCATCCTTCTCTTCTTGTCGCGCACCACTATCTCCACCTCCCTCTCAGTACTCTGCGAAACAGCATGGAGAACTTCGACACCAAGATCGACCATATCCAGGCCTAAGAGTAAGTGTCCGAAAGGACTTTTGGAAGGAAAGATTTACTAACAACCTGGTTTGTAGCAACACTTCTCAACAATACACGTCTCTCGCGCGGCTGTTGCCGCCGAGTATACGTCGAAATTGAGCGCATGCCAAGTGGTCCCGCAGACTGGCCCAAGAGCCAGTGCCCAAAACTTCTCAACAATACTCGGCTTTCACCCGAACCTTCGTCGTAAGTATTTTCCCCCTGCTTCCCATTGCCCCTGCTTCACATTTCTGCTTCTGCAGAAACTCGTGACTGAATATCAACACTTGAACCCTTTTAGTGTTTTTGGGAGGAAAGATTTGCTAACCTGGTTTTTAACCTCAGATCCTCCATTTCCAAAATGCCGAGTTGCGCCAGTCATCCGGCCATCAAATAAGCTAAAACGGCCAGCGACGAAAGATCTTTTTGGTGGTGGGGGGAATATCTTGTTCCTAGAACAGGTTGATGAAACAGTCTATTGCTGCCAAACGCATGAAGAAATGGAGTCTCGAACACGCTTTCTATCGTCTCCGACGCAGATTTCGAGGCCATCCGTACCGCCTCTATCAAGGCCGAGTTTAAATCGGCTGTGCGGGCGATGATTTCATACAAATTAGAGATTTCTCTGAAGTGGTCGAACAGACTCCTGTTCGCCGCAAAGCACAAACTAAACAGCAGAAAGGAGCCATCAAGAGCTGCTCGTGCTCAAAACTTCTCAACAATACCACTGTCCTCTTATTGAAGAGGAGTTTGGTCCAATGTATGAAGAGGACGGAAAGGACTGGGTTGGATCCGATGCACTTTTCATGGAGATGAGCTAGCAATGTTCGAAATTGCGGTGGATAACCCAGATGTTGGTGGTGAAACTCTGATGAGCCAAGTCAAGAAGCTTCTTGATGCAGCCACGGCTTGCAAGTAAGTCAATACTTGATATACCTCACAGCCAAGGCAACTAACTGACCTTTGTAGATATCGGCCGCCTCAACGCACGATCGCCGGCTTTTGTACCAATGTATTCGCCGCAACAATCAGCCTTCGGCGCAATGACGCCGCCTCCATACGGTGTTCCACTCCTGCTTGGAGTGAGTGGTAACTTGAAGAACCCAAATGGTAATACAAACATGGCAACGACTTCAATACCATCATGAGCAAGGGTTCCAGCGGCTCTGGCTCTGGCAGAGAAATTGACGACTTGGCATATGCAAGAGAGGATGTGACAGTCCTGATAATCCGCACACCACATAGCCCAGCGATTCAAGGAGGAGTTTATTCGACATACTTTCCGATCCCCATCGTCAAGCTTCCAACCGACACCCAACATCTCCTCAAGCCGAAAGACCAAACCAACATACCATCCACCACAACCCCTCAACAACCAAAAACTAACTCTCCGCACTTAGTCCGGGTCTCAGTTTCACAGCATTCTACAAAAAAAAAAAAAAAAAAAAAAAAAAAAAAAAAAAAAAAAAAAAGAAAAAAATAAGGCTTCACACCCTCCCTCCCTCCCTCGGTAGATGAGATATGCTGCATTCAGCGCGGTTCCACATCTCATTTACCGGGGAGGGAGTTGATACCCCTCCTGCTGCTACAAAGGAGCCTTGTTTGGTCTGCATGTACATGCAGACCAACCTTGATTTGGTCTGCATGTATTCCTGCCTTCTGTTGGTGGAGATGTATGAAACCTCAATCCCTATTCCCATTCCCAGACTAAAATAAGAGAAGAAACTGACGCTGAGCAGATTGGGAAGAGGATGTGCGAAGCAACATCCAGGTGGCAGTAAAGTTTGAGTGAGCGGGGTGGGGTTGCCTTGTATAGAAAGAGGATGGGGGGCTTTTCTCGGCAATTCATGGAAACTTCGCAGTCAGTGCCACATTATAGGACTGTTGTACAGGGAATGAGCGATGCGGAGAGATCGAGTGGGTGATTGTTTGAGGTTATTGTATTGTATTATAGAGAGCGGGGAATAAAAACGATGCACAAACAATTTTGCATGATTGTGAGACTTGACCTGGGTGAACTAAGCGCATACTTTCTGCATATGCTGGTTGGCAGTAAACTTCACTGAAGCTGCTAGTATCTTCTAAACTATTGAAATTACAAGAATAGCTTGAATGATACTCTATCCACACCAAGTTGCATCTGAAGAAAGCAAAATACTGGTATATCTCCCCGAAACGCCATCGCTCAAATCAAACTTCATGCTTGCTAGTAGATCAGACGCTGAAAGACGAAATGTAATACTATTCCGCGAGAATTAGAAATGTAGCATGTAAGGATAGGGAGAGGAAGCATACAGTTAACACAGAATCATCAGTTCCATCTTCGAAATTTTGGAGGTAGACGTAAAGAATCAGAGCATGATCATTTGCGAAACCTTCAAGTATTAGCAAGCAGAAGAAAAGGAAGAGGAGGGAGTTCGAACAAGCAATCACACGACCGCCGAGTCTGCCGACGCTGAGGACTTTTCCCCAATCTCTCCCATCAATCCTCACGGTACTCCAAGCATCCGGCCCCTTCTCCTTCAATATATCACACGGTCTCGGCCCGTCCGATGGGTCAACCTGAGTCGGATCCAGCACCGGATTCGTCAGACCTGTCCATACACTCGATATATTCAGGGCATCCGTCGCGATACTCAGTCTCAAACTTCCATGACCGTTGGCAGAGAGTTCCAGCTTGGGGGTACTATTTGCTGTAGAGCTGCGGATTGCACCGGTGCTTGTAGCCATTGCCAACTTTGTGAAACGGTCGGAGATGGCTTTTAGTTGGATTAAGGAGGGGAGAACGAGGTAGGCTTCTGGCTCGCGGACTTGGGGTTCCATTATTCCTTCGACCGAGACGGCGGTTAGGACGCGGACGGGGATGTCTTGTGTTACTACGGCTTCTCGCTCTCGGTTGGCGTCCAAGTGTGTCTCGCGGAATGCATCGTCGTTGCCGAATGGATCTTGACTGGCACTAGCACCCTGCTGTCCGTTCAGAAATCCATTCGCCGTATTCCCACTAGAAATTGTAGTTGTGATGATAGTCAACGACAAGACTGGGACGCCATCTTTCTTGGTGAGTCGGATGGAGGCAGAGGAGGCATTGAGAGCGGATTTGAGGGCACGGTGGAGGGGTACGAGGGGGAGTTCGAGGTTGATGGTGTTGAGTTCGACGGCGGATTGAATGGTGTAGTCTTCGAAGATGGAATCGATCGAGAGAGAGCTTGAAACTCTTAGCAAAGGCCAAAAGCACTGGCAGAATTAAGGGAGCACTCACGCCCAAACTTGGGTGCCGGTCTCCGGGATAATAGTAAAGCGCACGTTCTTGTCGTCAAGTCGTACCCAAGCTACTTTGCCCAGGGAAGACAGGGACGCCGTGAGCTCTGCGCAGAACCGTTAGAGAAGCATCTTGCTACCAGACACGAATTTCTTACTTGAGAAGGTCTGGATATTGCGGATTGACGTTTTGAAGCGCATTTTGAAAAACAGACGCGTAAATTGAAAGTTGGGAGACGCGACTTCGCTGGTGGCATTTCTTATCGCCTTTATCGCGGGATCCAAGCCAAGACTTCTCGGCTTGGGCCGAGCCACTTGCAGGGATAGGCAGGTAATTTTTGATTGGTTATTCCAACCTCACCTCATCGTGAGGTTTTGTATCTTCAGCTTCACAATCGTCAAATCAATTGCAAAAATAGGCACTAGCCCCTCGGTTACTTCATTTCATTCAGCCTGCCGTAGTACCTCCAGATCGATTCCAGAGAGCAGGGAAATATGCGCAATCGACGCAGAAATCGACGCGCAAAACTATCTACTGGTGGTATGTTGAATGCCACCACAATGAGGCAAAGAAGGCCATTTTTTATCGCAAAGATTCCATCGCAAAGTTCCACCGCAAAGATTTCATCATTGTGCCGAAGCACGTTGCTTCCATCGCCCGTATTAGATCCATCAGAACAGCGCACGAACAGCGCATTCGATATCATAGAGAAGGAGAAGAAAGTGATAGCCACCATGCCTGTGTCCATGAAAAAAGACCGAAAGACCTCCATCCTGTCGCAAAGATAGAAAGTTCAATGCAGAGCTCGACGAAATTCAGAACCAGCACCAAATAAACGCCAGAGCGGACATTCCTGCCGTGGGTATCGTAATATCAGTCGTATCTCGTCATCGTAAAAACTGTCGCCTTATTCAGGTTTCTTGCCGCCCTCGGAACGAGTTTGGCTTGAGTCACGCGCACCACTGAACAACTTTCTCAATTTGCTCTCGGTGTTGTTGCGAACAAATGCTGGTACGGACACGGATCCAGGCGGGCCTGTGAAGACACTGCTTGGTCGAGAAGGGCCAGCTTGCTCCTGTGCGGGAGCGGAAATCATCGAACGGAGAGAGGAAGAACGCTTAAGCTCGCTGCCGATTGCTTGAGGGACGTAAGGCTTTGCGGGATACTTGTAAACTTCACCTGGCGACATCGTAGCACGATCATCGTCCTGGGACAGACCAGAATTCATCGACATGGTATCAGAAGGCATGTAGTTCCGGGAGCGAGCAGAAGGTGTTGCACTATGTGCACGGCGTTGATGAGAGATTGCCAAGGACGAAAGAGCGGACGGAAGTCTTGACAATGATGATTCTGGAGCAGCGGAACTGGTTCGTTCGACTCTTGGTGTTGGTGCCTCCAGATTGGCAGCGAAGTTGGTCTCCGAAGTTTCTTCTCCAGAGCTAGCAACCTCTGTCTTCTTCGTCTCCTTCGATGATGATGCCTGCGACGACGATGCATGCGACGCCCTCGCTGCCTTGTAGGCCTGTCGCTTGAGCGCGTTTCTGCTAGGCTTGGTACGCTTCACAGCTTCCTTCACAGCTTCCTTGTCGACCGGGTTGGCAGTGAGGGGACCTCCAGGTACCCGCTCACGCTCTGTCTTCTTGATTGTAGAGCCAACAGGTATACCAGTTGCTAGACTCGATCTCTCCGCATCGCTCATTCCCTGGACAAAGTAATCGACAGTCCCATGATGTGGCACTGACTGCGAAGTTTCCATGAATTGCCGAGAAAAGCCCCCCATCGGACCTTCATCTCTCATTCCAATAGGAATAGGGTGGGGATTGCCAGTGTTCCAAGTAACGCCAGAAACAGGGTCGTAGACGTTGTATCTATCGTCGTAGGTGGTTGGGCGAGGGAAAGGAGGAGGACGAGGGAAAGCAGGCGGAGCGAAAGAAGTGTGGGGGGTAAGGGGGGGAGGGTAGCCGTTCTCAGTAGCCACATGATTGTAAAGGCCACTGCCGGGGAGGAATTGCTGTGAACGATCACTAACGAATCCCGGAGGAGGAGCAGCAGCAGGAACGACGGGACTGTTGGCCATGGCACTTTGATGCAATTCGTTGGCGAAATGCTGGCGGCGGATTTCGGTATCGCGAAGAGTACCTTGGTTATTATAATTATTGCCAACTTGTGGCCTATGTTGGTGGTTAAAACCTCCTTGTTGACGACGATGGAAAGGACGTCCGTTGTTGATATATGCCCGAGGGCCAGTTGGAGGCATTGTTCGTGGGCCAGGCTCTCCTCGGTCCAGGGCTCTGCGCTGCAATCGTCTGGTACGGGCATTGTCAGGTCTCAAATAAACAGTGTCAGGAAGGGGTACTCTTTCATACCCGTTGTGATGAGGACCGTTTATATGACCGTTCATTTGTCCGCCCATTGGAGGACGAGGACCAATGTATTGCTGGAACCTATGGTGAGGCTCTCCAGGGGGACGGCTAGTCGCAGCATACCTGGTATCCAGGCGCGGGTTGGGGCCAAACTCGTCTGGTCTTGGTGTCGTATAGACACTTACCACGTTGCCCAAGCTGGCAAATCTGGAGGGGACCTGGTTGTAGACATGGTCGCCAATTGCCACTTGGTTGACGAGCTCCGGAGGAGCAGAAAGACTTCGGAACCCATTGAATTGGGCGGCAAGGGCATCTCCACTCTCCTCGTCGTCCTCGGCGACGATTATGGGGTAACGGTCGCGAACCGCCTTTACGTCCCGGATGCACTTATCAATAAGTGCAACCTGGTCCCCGAAGGGGTGTTGCGCCCCCCCTCGCATGTCAGGAACGGGGTAGGTGGCCGAGTTCCAATCCTCAACCGGGTCCTACAAGCAAGTTAGCTACTGTATCAGAACTCGAAGAAGTTTCTCGAGTTACATACCAAAGGACCGAACTCCAAACAGGTCCCGTTCTCGTATGAGACGAGCTTCTGCGCCGCCAAGGCAGCCTGGTTGCCCGCGGCACGAGTGTACTGCTGCAAAGATTGTCAGTACCATTTCTACAGTTCGTCTCGTTCAGGTCTCGCCAGACCTGGGGGGTTTGTACTTGGGCAGCACCCTCTGCCGGGGTCTTGGGACGACCTGGAACCTTCAGTCCCCAGTTCTCCCGAACCTTCTGTCGCTCCGCGACCTGGGATTGTCCCGCGAGGGACGCCATGGCTAACATGGTGGTAGTCTGCCATTGTGTTAGCGTTGTTGTGGTTGGACTCAACAAAGTTGTTGTTGTGGGAAGGAAATATTTGTGTGGGAAGAGGAGAGGAAGGATCCTTTTGTAGGCGGGCAGTGGAGATTCCAGTCTTGGGTCGTGAATCACAGCTAGTAGCTGTGAATCACAAGGAAGAGGAGGAATTTACAAAGACGAGCAAAGAAGACGGAAGGGAGGTCGTTCGTAGGCAAATCTGAGTATTTGTTAGCATCGCGAACAATCTTCAACTCCGCGCGCCCGATCTGTATCCTCAAGAACAAGACAGCGCCCTCTGCGCTCATCAATTGAAAGAAGGAGGTGTACTTACAGGCAAAGCAAACGAAAGCAGCGAAAGGCAAGGCGATGATAGTGGTACTATTTCAATTGTTAGCTCTGCGACCGATCTCCAACTCTGCGCTCCCGATCTCAACACCACAACATCGCCGCGCACTCTCAATTGCCCTTTCAATCGCATCGCAAACCGCTCAATCCATCAAGAAGAAGCAGAAGAATCACTTACCAAAGGCAAAATAAGAAGGCAAGGGGTTGGTGGCGTCCCACCACTGGCGCTTTGTATGATGGTTGAAGAAGAAAGAGAAGAGAAAGCGAAGTCGGCGTTGTGGGATATACAAAACTTCTTTCCGCGCTAACCGTTTACGGCGCTGCTGTGTGAATTGCCCGGGCGGTAGATAGAGCGCCGTGTCGGGTTGCTGAGGGGGTGTTTGCCGATTGTTTGGGGGGTGGGCCGGTAGATGCCGATGTGATGTGTGTTGATGCATTGAAGGGGGTTTTTGCTAAGGTGGAATATGAAGGAACATAGCGGTGTGGTGAATGGGCAGTATTTTGAAGGGGAAATATGGCTATATGCCTTTTGTTTTGAGAACATTTTGAAGGGGGAATATGGCTATGTGCCTTTATTTTCAGAGACATTTTGGGTCTTTGGGCTTGTGTGTTGATGTGTGTTTATCGTGAGCATTGTTTTCAAAGTATATTAAAAGAGAGAGAGGTATGTGATGTGAAGTTATTAGAGGAGAAGAAATGGATTACAAGTTTGGGTTTTGGGTTAGGGGGGTTGTGGGTTAATATGTGTGTATTGTGAGAATTGTTGTGAGATTAAGGAAGTGTAAACATTGAAGGGATGTGAGTATACTAGAGGAGAAGAACTGGAGCACTGAAAGTAAGGAGAAATTTGAAAGTTGAGAGGTATCTAAGTAGCTTTTGGGAGAGGGTATTATGGGCTGAGTAGTGGTGGTTGTGAGGGTTGTTTTGGGATTGATGGAGGGAGATATAACTGGATTTAGGTACAGGATGTGAGGATGTGAGAGGAGAATAACTGTAGCACTGAAAATAAGGCAAGATTTGAAAATTAAGAAGTATCTAAGTAGCTTTTGGGAGAGACTGCTATGGGCTGAGAGGTGGTAGTTGTGAGGTTTGTTTTGGGATAAGTGGCAATGAGAATATGGGGATTAAGTGTAAGTATGTTACATTGTTAGAGGAGAAGAACTGAAGCACTGAAAGTAAGGGAAGATTTGAAAATCAAGAAGTATCTAAGTAGCTTTCAACTGTAGTTCTTGTTATCCAAGTTCTGTTTGTACTAAGCATGATTTTAAGATAATTGAATTGAGAATAAGTAAAATGAAGTGTTGGATATAGGTATATTAGAGAAGAAGACCTATAGCACTGAAAATAAGGTAAGATTCGAAATCTGGGAAGTATTGAAGTAGCTTTCAACTGAGGTTATTATTTTCTGCCTAATTTCTATAGTGAGTACAATTCTCAGATAGTTAAACTGAGAATACGTGATAGTAAGTATTGAATGTAAGTATATTAGGGGAGAAGAACTGTATCACTGAAAGTGAGAGAGGATTTGAAAGTTAGGAAGTATCTAAATTATTATCTGATGAGTATTAGCAGGGATTAATGATTCTTCAAAAGAATAGGTAAAATGTGATATCAAATGTAAGTATTCCAAAGGAGAAGAACTAAATTACCATTTACTAAAAGTGAGGAAAGTTTTGCAAGTACCTATATCACTTTCAAGGGCAGTTCTAGCTCTCTAATTAATGTTTCACTTCCTTGATCCATACCTATAACTACCTGATGAAATACGTTCTTGAGTTGGATTGGTTATACTACTCACCGCATCTACACTGCTTACTTCAAGGGAGACTAACAATGGAGATTGCGGCATTTGATCTGCAAGTGAATAAATTGAGGATTACGATGCAAACAAGTTGACCACCATAAGCATGATCCGCCTTAGTGTTCATTCCAGTTTAAAGCTCTTGGTCAACGAATACAACACCTCCAAAGACATCTACAACTCCATCATCAAGCGCTTTGCATAACCCTATTGTAACACGAAATCTAAGGCCCAAGAAATTGTATTCAAGAGAATCCCTCTCTTCCTTGTAAAGGGGAAGGAAGAGGTGGGTATTGTGGGGTATATGTAGCCCCTATGCTGACTAATCAATGCAACAACTGGGTTTAATTGTTGTAATACAAGGCAAAGTTGGAAATATGGATATGATTTATGCAAGGATATCAGCATGTCTCTCTACTCTATTCACGTGCATGCTAGGACCACCAGAGCTCTCACTGCTCTCTCTTTATTATTTTGTATGCTTCTTTCTCTTGGAGGAGAAACTAGTGGCCCTTCAACTCTATGAACATTGTCACCATGGATGTCTTATCAAAGAACAGGTATAACAAGGTCATTACTTTGCATCATTAACTACAATTGCTACAAAGAGAGAAAGTCATCCTAAGCGAGAGTGGAATATATCTTCACAATTGTGGCCCCACTTATCGCCACCCACCAGCCTGTTCCCTCACACTCCTACAAACTCACTTCGCATCCCACTTTAATTACCTGGATACTTCTGCATTATATATACTTTTACACTTCTCACAACACACACCTCGCAAATCCACAATTCGCGCAACCACTTCCACCTCTCGCACTTCCACCACACTTCTCTCATAAACACACAGTTCGCTCTACCATTATGTATTCTTCCCCACTTATCAACCTGTCCTTTCCTGAACAGATCCACACGTGACATGTCTTATCAATGACTTCTCCACTTCTCGCACTTTTTAGCGAGCCAGAAAAGGGGTAAACTTGCCTCATACACCCTTGACAATCTTCTTTGTTTGTCAGGATAGCCTTTTACAGTTTGTAGAAATCAATCTTTCCTTTTTCCTTTGCTTGCGCTAGACATCTTAATACTGGGAGAGTATTTTCACAATTCTCTTACTTTAAGGGAAATATCTCGGACCTAAACTATTATGCCTTATCCCTTAGGAAAGAACACTTGCATTAGGTTTGCGAGCAAGTCATCTCATAATAAAGAAGCGAGTCATGTAAGATTGCCTTTTCTTGTTACTTCGTCATCGCCACACTTTGAAAGCTCCTCTCACGCTACGCACTTTATTTTAAGAGGGAGAATATATGGTCCAATTTTCAGGTAGCAGAGGACACAGGGCGTAGTAGCAAGCAATTTAGCCCATTTTCCGGGCATATAACCAGTGCTCTCGCCTGCGGCGGCAATTCTCGTCGACCCTTAGTAAAAAAGCCAAAATGACAGGATAACGCCATCATTTCTGCAAAATGGCATTGCCAGCCAAAAAGATAGCTTGCAGCCCCCACCAATCCGGAACACTGAATACAATACAGGCCACACTCAGCAATTTCGAAATATTTGCCCAAAGTGTTTGGGAAGCATTGATAACGAGTATGGCTTTCAGGTAGTTGAAGTGAGAATAGTTGAAGTGTAATATTGAATGCAAGTAGGTTAAGTCACAGGGACCAGATGTTCGTGTGAGTTTATATGTTCTCTGGTGTTTATTGTAAACGCAATATTCTGTTGATGAAGCGAGAAGTAAATGGAGATGAAATCTTAGTTGAAGAAAAGAACTATACTCTCAGGTCTCAAAATTGGAGTGAAGCCTATCAACTTGGGAGGTGAGTGAATTTACGCCCCCGATTTTCCGCTGATTTCTGCTTACTATGAATGTAGTAGGATGTAGTAATCGAATGTAGATAAAAGGAGTACACACTTACAAGAAGACTTTATCATAGGCATCCGGTGAGTGGCTTTATGAGATACTTGCAGGTGAGCAGGTATTAAGTGGGTATACATGATCGAAAATACCTATACATACCCTCGAACGTGCCAGAGTTTACTTACTTCAGATTTCCCGTGGCGAATCTGAAATTTGGGGGCCAAAATAGTCCAAAAGTAAACCCCCAGAGTGGCTTTTCGCAGGGATATGGGAACCCAACCATGGTTATATTTATTCAACTACCCGCCTATACATATACACAACCCAGCTATATGGATACCCATAACGAAGCCTGCTTAAAAGGAAAGTGAAACCTCTCAATTAAGGGGTCTCGCTTAAATTAGGGGGAAGAGTTCTTGCTTACTAATTTACAATCTGGCCACATGCCATGATCTAAGAGCACTAGCGCTTCCCCATCAAACCCTGGCCTGCCTCCGGACGACAGGGAAGGTAGTGAGAATTGCATGAAATTAAAAATGAAATAAACGCAGATGAGATTAGCTCTCGTCTTTCCTGAAAAGAGGTATTTAGGCAAGAATGTCAAATCTCCAAATAGCGGCTAAACAGGAACGACCTGGAAGGCATTTCGAATATCAGAGTCGCAAAAGTTTACTGCCATAAGATGAGTTGCTCATTTGTGAGGTTGCGGTTAGGGAATCATGGGCCTGGCCAGGGGACATAGCGCGTTCGTGATGCAGCGCAAAATGGCACCCAAACTGACGCGAAACAAAAGGAAACAAAGCGCTTTTTGATCACACTCTTGGAATCAACTTTTCAATGGCAGTCCATCAAGACAATTGCAGTGTGTCTACGGCAAAATAATGGGGAAATGGGACGAGTAGCACATACGGATATTTGGCTGAACCAATTTCCTTCCAAACACACCTATCCTCCACTTGCCTGAAAATGAATGACAAGGACAACACAGGTAATCACTCCAAGCCCAACGGTCAACAATAAACAAGCATACACAAATAAACTCAAAGTCAATGAGGATATGCTAAAGCCGCTCACTAGGAGCGGAATCGCCCGCAATATAAAAGTATACAAAAACAAAACAACGAAAAGCGCTCCAAAACCGTCTAGAAAGAACGCCAGATGCAACAGAGTAATATCATACAAATTGTACGACTACAGCAAAATCCAAACATAAAATACAAGAGAAGCATCCTTCTCGAATAGGCGAAGACCAACTAAGAAGATTGAATCCTACGAGCCTGTCTAACTTGCATAGCAACCTTCTAATTCCCACCATTTTCATAGCGCACAATCTCCCAGCTAACACCCTAACTCCAAAAAAAAACCCCGCCAAGACCTAACCTTCCAAGGCTTTCAACGCATCGTCGTCGCTGGATCAACATTCTCTTTTCCTCTATCCAAAGTTCCCACCGCGCTCACTGTCGAAGTCAGCTGTGATGGTCTAAATCTTTTCGCAATGAAGCTTTCGTATGGTTGAAAGGATGTGTTTTTGTCGCCGGAGTTTGAAATCTGAGAGTGATCTCTTTTGTTGGGACCGCCGCTGTACAGTTGCGGTTGCGGGATATTTGGATTCTGTACACCAAGAGGCGTAGGAGAGGAAAGCGCTGCGGTACGATGGTGTAGGGAATCGATTGTGGCCCACCGATTTTGGGTCATGCTAATCAATTGCTCGGGGTTTGGGCTTTGGTTACGTGCTCCAGAAGCTGGTATGGCATTATTGATCCCTTGCGCCGAGGTAGGAGGCGGGTACGAGATAGCTGCTGGAGATGGATGCGGATGAGCGATGGATTTTTGTGCGGAAGATGACATTCTCGCCGCTTGCGTAGCACTGGGAATAGGAACGATATCATCCGAGGAATCCGAGAAGTTGCCAAAATCCTGTGTAGCAGGCTCTAGAGGAGCTATCACAGATGGCATGAACGAAGGCTGTGAGATGAACTGGCTCATAGAACTTGATGGCGTGCCATGGTAAGCTTCAACAGCATTCTCAAACCGCGCTGGAACGTTGGACTTAGGAGGAGCAAAGGCGGGAAGCCTAGGTAGTGGTTGGGTGCTTGGGATTCCATGGCTCATTGAACTTGATGGCGTGCCATAGTAAGCATCAAAAGCATTTTCATACTGCACTGGGGCGCTGGGTGTGGGAGGCTCCGGTAGTGGTTGACTGCTCGGAATTTCATGGCTCAATGATGGTGCGAGCCCTGTCTGTGGCAGATCGGCAGAATATCTTGACCACAATGTAGAGTTGGATTGTGGTAGTGGTTGGCTACTAGGAATGCCGGCTTTGGACATTGACCCGCTCAGCAGTTGCGGCTGAGAACTTGGAAGCCCACCAGTGAAAGAAGTTGCTCTACCCAGTGGTTGCCTACTAGCATTTGCACCGTTGACCGAAGGGCTAGCTGCCGGCTTGGCCTGAAGATCCGCCGTGAAGTCTGGTGGCAAGGGCTTCATTTCAAGAATTTTCTGATAGTGCATGCCCAGTAACTCCCAGAGCAGACTTTTGTCGAATTCCACGATTGGTTTTCTGGCATCTCGAAGTTGGGCATCGTAATGCTGTGTGGACGGTAAGGGCGGAGGAGGTGGAAGCATCGCTCTTTGTCTAGCCTTTTGAGCACATAAGATATGACAACCATTCCCCCGACCAGGATGACGTGTTCGTACATAGATTGTGCCGTCAAGCACAAGCTTCGCGAAGGTTGACTCTATGTGCTTTCTCACCTTTACAGTCTCTTTAAATTCTTTTTGTCTGATTGTAGCGCCGCGCAAAAATGTATTGAAATCTCTGCAATGGGGACAAGAACACCCAGTCTGGGATTCAATCTTCCAAGTCAGTGGGGCTGAGGCATATGATACCGCAGCTGGCGCAACTGGTTTGACGGGGGAAAATTTGATCACGTAGCAGTTGAGTATGCTACGGAAAAGTAGCTTTAGATGTGAGCTTGTCCGGATCAGTGGAGGGAATCCCTTGTTTTTTTCCGCCACAAGTTTGAGGAATGACATGTAAACAGAGCCAAGACGAGGTTTATCGCACGTTTCCGCTTGCTTGACAATTTTGGCAACAAGCTGCTCTAGGTTTTTGGGAAACCCGAGACTCGTGATATGACACAGAATATTCGCAATGCCCTGGCGCATTTCGGTCGTGTCCTGATACGTGGAATCGTTGAAGGCCTGAGCAGCCTGAGAGGAAGGACCAGGTGTGTACATCTCGAAGGAAAGCCAGCTGGCAGATTGCGAAATCAAGAGTTGCACAATGGCTCGAGGAAATGGCCCTATTGGTTCGATTCCGGCGGATAGTACGCTTTCAAGGAATGCCAACTTAACGGGAACATTACATTTACGTACAGCCGGGAGTACACTATTTCTGGTTAGTTCGGAGGTTTCTAAAGTACGGGGAATGTAGGATCTAACAATTCTCGCAGACGAGGATCGGTTGCCCAGCTTTGTGCCAAGTCCGCCAGAAACTGTCCATCTGTCGCACTTCTTATATGCGCATTGGATACTGCAGGCCCATACTGGTTAGCTGCCCATGTTGCAATATTCTTAGCTTTTTCCAGTTTTTCAAGTGCGTCGAAGCCGGAGTGGAAGTCTTTGATCGAGAACAACCACTGCTTTAACCTATATACGTCGTTAGCGCCGTGCCTGCAGAAGACCAGCGATTCTAACTTACCCATCTTGTAGCCAGTCAAGGCCGTGTTTCCCCGCCATTATATCCAATGCATTGAGACATTCGGGGTTCCGAATCCAGATAGATGACATGGAAAGCATCAGAGTTTTATCATCGAGTTTGAGGATGGTCCTAAAGATCCGAGAATTAAGCTTCTGGCCACAGGAGTTATAGCTGTTCTGGCAGATATCTTGAGCCTCGGCTTCCAGGGGTCCATCATCGCTTGCTGGCAATGCTAGAAAGTCGTCGAGAACTTTGCATTTGCTGTCCTCTTTGCCAGGGCCTCGTAACAATACCGAGTATCGATGATACTTGGGAATGAGAAGGACGACCTAAAACGGGTCAATACTATACTGCTAAGCGGGATTTATAGTGAACTTACACTGATCTGAGACTTGATGCTGTATGTCCCGTCAACGTTATACTTCTTTTGTGGCTCTTTTAAGTCGAAGGGCGCATCCTGTAGGAGGTCATTCTCGTCGAACTTTTGCGTGATAGGTCCGAAAGGCTGGCGTCCATTGAGATCGGCGACGTAGTCGTGGATGGTGAGCCAGTGATGCTTAGTCAGCTAAGGTACAGGCCTTGGTTGAGATCAACTTTTTGGACTCACTTTGATAACAGGAAATTGTAAACGACGAGTAATAGGAAATCAGAGAGACGTACGCTTGTGCGACTAAGGGTTTAGCATTACAAATGGATCTTACAAACAGGCAACACACGAGGCTTAATTCATATTGTACAAATCGCGCGGCAGACAATAGACATCTCTTGTTTCTCAGCATAAAGCATTTGGAAGGTCGCAAAAAACTCATTGATTGACGAGGCAAATCCTCCCCTGTCCCCCATTTGAATGAATACACAATCTCGAATCAAATCCAAGTCCGTATTCTCTCGAAGCGTCGGCCCTATATCGAATCGTAGTTCCAGAACTTCAGGAGCTACTCTCTGATGGTGGTGTGAAGGCCGTCGGTAGGCCGGATTCCCTTTGATAATTAGCATGTCTACATTTCATGCGTAAGTGAGGTGAAACTTTACCTCGGCAACTTTTGTATTAGGCTATTGTTCTCCAAGTCCCTCCTCGGCCACCTCCGAATGATCGTCTCTTCCTTCACTTCAGGCCCAGCATCCACGAAGGGATATCTTTTGACGATGCTCAACCATTTTCTCCTATCCTCCGGATCGATAGTAAGATTTTCCACGTCCAAAGCAGAGGCTTTCACAGTGATGCTTTGGTGAGTTTTCAATATAGAAGCTGCATGGTCTGCCGCGGCACGAATAACAAGATGATCATGACATCGTCTTAATTCAAGTTGACAACGGTAGAGGCTCTCCTCTTTTCCAAGTTTACGTGCAACCTCTGAGCGGAGTGCATCTTAAACAGAGGGTATGAGCGGCGTTTGTAAGATTAATGCTAGGTTGTTTTTGCGGTTCTTTGGAGTCGACCTCTGGGTGTTTACAAGTTCAGAGAATTTCAAATCAAAACAATTGTGGCCTTTGGCTATCTCCGCACAAATTTTGGGGGCAGCGGTTACATAATCGGTTTCCATATGATCAAGTTCAGCCGGCACATACCGGTCCACGATTAATCGAGGTCGCGGTACGTTCCATTTTTCGTTAACCTTAAGGATATCTGCGGTCAGACTCCGGAGAGGCACATTTTAAGGCACATTCTGCCTCGCCGTAGACATAAATCCTTAGCTTCGATTTTAGGTGCACGCATAACGAAGTTTCGCCAACATAAACAACATTCAACACTTCACGATATCTAACCACAACAATACGATATAGATAAATGGATGAGTACATTAGTTTCAGGAGTTAATTCTGAGTAATTACATCAAAAACCCGCCCGTATAATATGCTATATTAGTAGAGTTATACTTAAAACCGAATTGAAAATTATACTCATCTTAAGTTTAGCTACTATTATTATAACTACCCTTTTTTAAATTAAAAAAATTGCAAGTAATTAAAAAAAATGCCTTTCTATTAGATGCACTCTTTTTTTTATTTCGAAATCGTATTATTATGGTGTTGTAGATAGAATTGAGATGTGTGTTTTATGTGCTATATTGTTATAAGCACCCCCAGACTTTTGATAAGGGTACTTTTGAGTATGGGAGAGGCAGAATGTGCCTTAAAATGTGCCTCGCCCGAGGCCGACCGGGATATCTGGCGTGAGTAAAGGCCAGAATTTGCGGTGTCCGTTATTTGCCAGGTGTAAAGTGATGTAGCATGACAGCCCTTTGAACCTCTTCATTTTGAGAGTGGTGAATACTGATATTCATCTTGTAGAAGTCAGCCACAATGAAAACAGGACTCCGAACACGAACTTACGTGATTTCAGATGACCTTGGGCGTGCCGAGCAAACTGGCTGATAGTCGTCAAGCGGAAGGAAAAGCCCGCAGAGGAGTTGCGCGAGATCAATTCACACAGTTACGCAAGAGTAGCTGAGAGATAAGGATGAATTGATGTTGTTGCGACTTGCTGGTCGTGGTCGAGATGTTGGTTGCTAGCTCGCTTGTCCTGCATGAGAGTGCTCCCTTGCATTAGCTTAAAACCCCGATTCGCCAGCTCCTGCATATTGCCCCATCTTTCCCCGGAATCTCGTTCGTGCCGAGACAGGTTAATATCAAATTGAAAAAATCTTCCATATTGTCTCCTTGCGATGATCGGACGTGATATATTTCTTCCCGGTTTCTAGAATAGGAAGTATTGGCTGACTCATGCGTGAGGCTCAATTACATGGAATCGTAAAGCAGGAGCAAGAAGTAACATTCTTGGTATGGAATTCCATACAAATTTCGTGGAGTACAGAGGTGCAAGCGGGTGGGTACGTATGGCAGTGTTTACATGAAGAAATAGGGGTTATGCGGGGGTTCAAACGATCATGGAATTTTCAAGACTTCGGCTCTACTTGAAATTTTAATAACTCTGACTTGAGGGGCTTCTGTTGTGACGTCACAAAATTCTCAAGAAATGGGTAACCCTTCTATTCACGTTTAAAAGAGCCTAGTACCTCAGTTTTAGCGAGATTTGATACCCCGGGGTTACCGGATAGCAACGGACCGACCAGCACCCAACACTTCGCAACTGCGGCTTCACCTTTTCATTGCCCGATCTTTGCGCTCTTCCAACTCCCTCGCACGACCTTCAAAAACCAACCAGAAACTGGATTTCCAGGGGAAAAGCAACATGAAAATCATAGTCACCGGCGCCACTGGCTTCATCGGCAGAGAAGTCATCCGTCAAGCTCTCCGTTACCCAGACGTAACATCGGTCATTGCCATCGCGAGAAAGCCCATACAACCTCCCGACAATGCAGGACCCAATGCCGATCTGTCAAAGCTGCAATCCATCGTTCTCGAAGATTGGACAAGTCCCTACCCGGAGGCCGTGAAGGAAATGATCAAGGATGCTGACGGCTGTGTCTGGTTTGGAAGCCCCCTTCTCTCTCCTTTTCATTTACAACCGGCGTTGGTGAAACAAAGCTGAATATAATTCTTCTGATATAGGTGCTTGGCTATCACCCCGACGAAATCTCGCGAGATGGAGTATGAAGAAGTCAAGACGATCTGTCACGATTATACCATGCATGGCTTTGCCGAAATGGTCGCACTTACTGACAAGCCCTTCCGCTTCATTTATATGTCCGGAATCCTCGTTCAGCGCGACCCAGTCAGACCACTCCCAGTTTTCGCAGATTATCTCAAGATGCGTGTACGTTTTTTTCACCCCCCTCTCACTTGACGATCTAACATACCTTCAGGGCCGCACCGAACTCGCCGTCCTTGCATTCGCCAAAGAACATGCGCCAAAAGTCCGAGCAGTAAATTTGAAACTAGGCGGTATTGATGGGCCCGGCCGTGAAACTTTTGTTGACAGCGCAGTAAAAATGCTTGAAGACATGGCTGAGCTTGAAGGCGTTACGAGAGTCCATGTTTCCGAGGTTGCTGCGTCGTCAATTGAGCAGATTCAGAACGGCATTGCTTGGGACCCACTTTGGCCCTGCGAATTGGTAACTATTGGAAGATATATGCTTAAGAAGGAAAGAGAAGGTGATTATTTGAGCTGAGTGTGAAGTGGACTTGAAGCAACAAAGGAGCAGTGATATACTATATTGATACAATGCTGCAACAAGGGAGACGTCACACCACGGGGAATTTCATACAAGTATTATTGACAGATCGGGATTTTCCTATAGGGAGGGTCTTGTTGCGTGCAGGTATTGCCGCAGCCGTCATTTTCAAGAACGTTGATTAGAACCGAAATTTGCTCAATACACAAAACATAAACAGAACCTGCTATCATCTGTGAGAAAAATTAGTAACGTTACACGTAAAATGGGGGCATACTTTACGTACCCAACAGTCGCAGTACTTAAGTCATTGTTTCTTTTCCCCTCCAGAGAATCTCTTATCAAAATCCCCAATTGCTCTCTCAGCACGGGACTTGTACTCCTCCGTCAACATTGCCTCCTGGCGACTTAGTCTCTCGATGACGTTTAGCTCCGCATTGAGATACGAATTGAGAGCCGAAGAAGACTTGGTGGCTTCGGAACTAATCCTGGTTAGAACTTCGTTCAATGAAGCCAGAGCTGGTGGAGTGAAGGATTTTGAATAGGTGAGCATACTTTGAGTCCCCTTTTCTGCCTATCAAATTCGAAGTGTCTGAAGTTGAAGCTTTGAAATCCATCGTGATGTATGCTTTTGAGGTTGACTTGAAGTTTCTGATGCTGGGCAGCAAGGGAGAGAGAAAATAAAGGCTGCGGTCCAACAACTTGTAGCGCAGGAAAGTCTTCATTCTACCGGTACAACTCACACTTCTCTTTAGTTTGAATCAGCTTGATCTAAAAACTCAACTTGAGTTTTGCATCGCTGTACTGGAAGAACTATCATCACGTGAATTTTGAGCGAAGCGAGTTTTACACGTGAGGAAGTTTCGCACAGCGGTGCGTAAACCCCTGCTGTCAGTCCGTCTCCGCGCCTGAGAACGTTGCATTTTCGCAACCCAGCCAACCCTCAACAACTGGAAGTAATTTCCCAACCAACATCAAACTTTCATTTCACGATACTGTGTTTGTGGGACACAACAGTTAGTGACCATCCGGAGATGCAAGCGAGCTTGTGAAATTGTGATGACATTGAATGGATTATGGATAATAGGCTCTAGGCTATTAGGCTGGTAGCTCGAGCTCGTTGCCTATCTATGTACCTAGGTACTTGTACACGTTCCGACTTTCAATCGAAACTCGGTCAATTTTGTCGGATACAATCCTTTATTCCATTCAACGCTAGAGAAGCCGTCACTCAAATCGCACCAAAAGATCCAGTAGTACAGTAAGTGGATTCAGCAATAAGACAATTCTAGCACAATTGCTAATCAGGCTCGCCGGTATCACAGCTGTTAGCCTGTGACATATGAAGCCACAATTTTGACAAAGAATTGCCATCAAAATTTGGACAATGGCTACAAGGGCCTCAACCTGACTTGCAATATTTCTCCAAATATTTCATGTGGTCAAGGTCGACTATCTTTCATACTCATGAGTCTCTCGTTAAAAGATATAATTCTAGCCGACTATGTCAGGCTCATCATCTCTTCCACCATGGCTCAACCACCCTGGTAATGCTAGTGCTCGAAATTATGACGACCATTCATCGAGTAGCCCGAATCTCTTCAAAGGGAATCAGACGATTCCCTCGGAACATTCGAGTCAGTACAGAAGGCCTGAACCGCTCCATCCGCCCATTTCTGTTTCCCCTACATTGAATTTCATATATAGGGAGGAAGGTTTACAGCCAGTGAGCTGGTTGCAACCAAAAGAGCCACGAGTACCCGATGGGTCACTCGCAGACGCTGGCAATTTTTCAAATTTTTCGATGCCTCCGAATCCAAGTCATTCACTTCCTCAAGAACCAATCTGCGCGTACCTCGACATGGAAATGCAAATTATCAATACAACAAGCAACTTCAGCGAAACTGTGGCTCTAAAAGATGTGATTTCAAGAAAACTTCACGAGGTTGTAGGTCCGCATGATAAAGACAAGATTTCTCGTTTGCGAGTAATTTTTGAAAGTGAGCGTCGAGCATCAAGAGATCATTCGCCGATGTATGTCCAATTCGGAGAAGGCATCGTCAATCATACCTTCGGAATTGGCCTTGAAGATAACGATAGAGTGAGCATGGACTATCAAGAGATATTGGAATTTCAAGGGTTTGATGGGCAACAGAGGACCTTTCACAGTAGTTTCAGCTTGGCGAAAATGGAAACGACGCATCTCATAGTTCTTCGGCTGCATTATCAGGACTCTTCATCGCCTCTTCCAAAGGACTCTCAAAAGCCTGAGAGTCAAAAAGATGCTTTGTTGTATACAAGAGTAACCGGCAATGCATCGACATCACCACAATGTAGCTCCAGTTCTACATCTCCGCCAACAGCGAAGATCGCAACAGGGCGCCTAAGCAGCCCCAGTTCAAAATCTCTTCGTGAAAATTCCCAGTCTACCAGAGATCTTTCATCATGCATATAGTTGATTATCATTTTATTTTAGCCTACCCGTATACGGGTAGGGTAAAATAGGGGGAGGTGCACGCCACCAGGAGCACGAACTCGGGAATCGAACCCGATCTATTAGCTACTCCGCCCTTAATAGTTTATATGGTCCGTTTATAAGGCTTTAATTTAGATTTAAGGTATATACTAATTATTATAAACTAAGGACTAAATCTTAGTGTAAGCTTAGTTTCTGATTAGGCTTATTATATTTAAGACCTATTCTTATTAGATTCTTTTAATTATTTCTTATAATTATGATTTCTGGTTGAAATGATCCTTATTCGTAAATGATTTTTCTTTTTCTCTTTAGGAATATTTTTTTATAGTTCCTTCTTTTTATTTCTTTTTAGGGACGTTTTTTGTAATTCCTTATGATTCTTAGTTGAAAATAATTTCTATTTCTTTTTAGGGACCCTTCTAATTTCTTTATGGTTTCTTTGGTTATTTCTTGTAGTTTTTATGACTCTTATTTCTTTTTAAGAATATCTTTATTTTCTTTATAATTTCTTATTAGATTATAATCTTTTAAATTACCCTTAATTTGTATAGATATAAAGCTCTTTTAAAGTATTTAATTCTCTTTTTTCTTATCGAGAAAGTCTATTTTTTTTAGTTTAATTAATCTTCTAAATATATTCCTTCTTTCTTGGCCTATTTACTTGTTTATTTGTTTATTTACTTATCTATTATAATATATTTTGCCTTTAAAATATTCTTAGTTTATATAGATATAAAGCTTCTCTAAAAGCATTTAATTCTTTTTTCTCTTCTTTTATCGAGAAAGCCTATTATTTTAATCTAATTAGCTTTCAGATTCTATTTCTTTTCTTCTGGTTTATTTGTTTATTTATTTGTTTGCTATTGTAACGATGCGGGTTTCCTGGCTCAGGAAGTCGGGTCAACGTCGGGTTCGGTAGGCTATAATGGTCAAGAAGTAAAACAAGAGTCGGGTTCGTTC
>QYAP01000352.1:0-42575 GCA_003988905.1 Hymenotorrendiella dingleyae
ATCGTCGCTATCCAGATCATTAGTCTTGATAGCAAATACCTTGGTCAGTACTTACTCCGATCTTTAACACCACACCTACAGTGCCTTTCGATCTTATATCTTCGATACTCGGAATAGAATTATCCGTCATGATTTTTGCTTGGTTCTACTCTGCTAACGTGGATAAAATAGAGCAGACGGAGGTATTTATGTCCAACGCATTATGGGTTGCCGGTTGTTTCCAGATGCCTGCACATAATATTTGTAGGCACTGCCCCGAATGAGCTACCCCCAGATTCTCGCTAAACATTGGTTCATCTGGCCGGGGGTACTAATCAGGTATTGCCGACACGAGTAAGCGAGAGTGCACACATTCCGCCGACACAACCAACCAAGACTCAACCGACGATGGCGCGACCAGACACTCCTGGCATCTATTACCTGGATGACAAGGAAGGCTGGCACTTGCTAAGCGGGGACGATCTAATGTCTTATACACTTATCAAAGACATGAAAAAACCACTCGAAGCGGTCATCTCCTCATACAGCCAGGTTAAGAGCTACCATCGTCTATTGGAAAAGGTAGTAAAGGAGCACAGGAAATCTCGTACAAGAGACAAAGAATTCGAGAGATCTTTAAGCTTTCGATACGAAGAAGATACGATCGAGACCGAGAACGAGCCCAATCAAAGCAAAGCAATTTTTCGGCAACATCTTCGCCATACATCTCCGCCCTTATTTCTGAGAATCATCTCCTACGTTTCTTTGAGAGAACTTGAATCGATCCAATCATCTATCTCCAGGTTTCTAGAGGAGTGCGAGGCTCTCTTCCCCGACATTAAGGTAGACAAACACCTTCGACTAAAGGCATTTGGTCTGAATCAGGAGTTTGCAATGGATTTTCGCCAGTATGAGAAGGAGCACGAAGAAAGTGATAAGTTTGCTTCTGTTTGTTGGGATGTCAGTCTGACTTCTTCTAGATCAGTATGAGAAGGAGGTAAAGGAAGTGGTAAAATTGTCGCCGAATGAGAAAGAGCATGGGGCAAGTGGTAAGGTCGCCGCCACCCATTTTTTGATTGATATCAATCTGATTTTTCTTTTAGGTCAAGATGCTGAAGCGCTCTGAGCGCGCAGACTCGATTGTCGTTGTTTAACTGGTTAGATTAGAGCTACATTAGGAAAGAATTGATCATCACATGTTGTTGCGGCTCTTTCGGATTATTGTTTGTCCTTTCTCGAAAACCGGGCGAAACGGAAAAAATTTTCCCGTTCGCCCGAGCCTGATTGACGCCCAAACACAGAAGTTTCACTCCCTTCTTACCTCTCTCCCCAACAAAAAGGGTCCCGAAAGACGGCAGGTCCCCACTTCCATTTTACAAATGGCCTCTGCTAATCCTCTCTAGCATAAGCTCTCCTCTGCCAGCCAAGAGCTCGATTTGCAAAAATGGCGGTAACTATGTCTTCTCTCGGCTACGGACCACCATCTGACCGAATTTGAACAGACAGGCGACGATGCCCTAGCTGGACGTGAGGAAAAGAACATTCAAGCATGTCGATTTCCACCTGATAGCTCTAGAGACAGGACGGTATACTTTCGAGGTTACTATTTAGCCATCATCAACGAAGAGACAGGAGATTACAAAACATTCATCAATACTTCGGAGCCTGAAGATTCGTATGCTGAATATATTATACCTACAGGGTATACATGCTATGTACGGGGCGCAAATGTATACTTCGAACAAGATTAATTACATCTCATGAAATAACATGCAATCATTCGCACGATACTTCTCCATCAGCCCATGGCCTGCTATATGACTGAAAGTCAACCTGCATAAAATGTCCCCCCCATTACTCAGCGGTAAAAGAAATTGCATACAAGCAGAAGTCACCGAATTGACCTCAGCCTCTTGTTTATATTGATTACTGCCTTGGACCGCGTATCGAAACTCCTCTGGCAGCTGAGCCAGTTTATTGAATACTCCCAGTGAATCACGATTCGTGTACTTCTCCAACATAGCTTGCCCTGTTGTATAACCCATGGTCAAATTGCATAAAATATCGTCCTGGCTATTTGGTGGCAGTATGAAATTCATACATGCAGACATTTCGTAACCCATCTCGCAGTCTTGGGTGTATTGATGGCTGCTTTTGATAACGGCGAGGAAATCGGTCGGTAATTGAGCTACGGATTTTAATGCCACCAATTCAAAATGAAAATTTTCTGGATTTGTTTGTGAAGTTGATTCGTTTTCCCATATAAAGCGTTGTAGCTCGGCAATTTCTCGTTGCAGATGATTTAGTCGGTGGTAGGCAGTTTCTAAACTCTCTGGCAGGTTCCGTGAATGTAGAAGGTCGTGCGGGTAATCCTGCGGAGCTCGGTAAGGGGGGGGAGGATTGCTCAGTGATATTCCAGTTTGGTTATATTTATATTCGAAAGTTCGTTGTACGCTCTGTGGGGGGTGAACATCGGGTATGTGACGTTGTTGAGCTGGATCAAGAGAGGGAAGTGGAAATCGAGGAGGTCGATCGTGAATATCCACTCGCGTGTACTCTGGAGGTGGAAGGGTGCCATGTTGATGAGTGTGATGTGAAGGCGGAGGATAATTTGGTGAGGATTGAGGAGCACGAAGTTCGGATGCAGGACGCTGCTGAGCTGGATATGGAGATGGAAGGGTATTTGATGGAATCTGCGAAGGCTGATCATTGGCACATTCCAAATTTGGTGGTGGTGTGTGTGTTTGAGCAGTATTGATTCCAGTAAATATATCGAGTATCTTAACCTGAGGGCCTAGCTTGACGAAGCCTATTGGATGCCCCTCGACCTCGATCATTCGCGCGGCATTCAAATACACACATTTGACCTGCTTTCCGAGGCAGTTCTGACAAGAAGGCTGCAGCTCATCGCATTTAATGCGACGGCCTCTGCAGACTATACAACCAGTTCGCGACTTCGGTCCCATTTTCCTTCTGTGACCCATCGTATTGACTGTTTTTGGGTGATGCGACATTCTGGCATCCGACAGTGGCGTCTCCAACGAAGGACCTGAAGATAAAGACACTCGAGTTAGTAATGTCTCCCATCATCGGACCACCTAGGTAGCATTGCCGTAGACTCACTGAACTGGCAGAATGAAAGGTTGCGACTCGCGAGATACCTTAGAAAGATTGGAAGCGAGGAGGCCTTAAGATGGTCCTGGCGCAGGCGAGGTGGAGATGCCTGAGAAATGCTACCGGTAAACCATTATCCAACCAACCAGATTCCTACCAGTACCTACTACCTAGGGACCTGTTTCGGTCCTCTTTTAAACCCCGGTACTTCTACTAGGTACGATACCCGAATAGGCAGGAATAGAGTGGGCATGGCGCTCTCGCTAGTAATTCAACTGCTAGCAAGATTCAACTCTCGCTTACCACCAAAATTCGGATCCCTCGGACCCACCCGGCCATACTTTAGTGAGTTGAATCTTGCTTTCCCCGACTACAGTAGGTGGGCATGTGACCGACGATTACTCTGACGATTACGGATTGACTTTACAGCAAAAAAATCCACTGTGATTGTTTCGCGCATGAGACCTCTGCATATATTGACGGAGCTGAGTTTCAAAATTGGTAGCAAGCGCCCATGACTTGATTTCGTAGGCATGAACGGAATGACCGAGCCGTGTGACTGCGTCGCAGTCAATAATGGCCATATTTCCCAATTGGTAGCAAGCGCCCATGATTTAATTCCGTAGGCATGGACGCATTGACCGAGCCGTGTGACTGCATTGCAGTCAATGGCCGTATTTCCAAATTGGTAGCAAGTGCCCATGATTTGATTTCGTAGGCATAAGCGGATGCGAGCTGTGTGGCTGCGCCACAGGCAATGACCGTGTTTCGAAATTTGTAGCAGTAGCCTACGATTCGATTTAATAGGCACGCCGCGAATGCGCCGTTGGCTTTCAAAACCATATAAGCCGCGGGAACGCCGAACTAAGTTTCTAAAGTTATAATATATGCCTATAATTTCATTCTATAAGTATATGGTGCTATGAAAACGCTATATGATTGGGCCAGTTATAGGATTCGGGTTCTAATTAGTATTTCGTTTTCAAGCATAGAAGGGAGGAGCTGAAATAGACCCCTGAGTATAGAAGCATAACTCTCTCACATGATTGAGTACTCAGGTTAAAGCAGCAATTACTCGCGTTAACGCATAGGAAGAGAACTTATTGAAAGGGTTTTTTTTTCACGATTAATACGGTATATCTTCACTTTGAAGTACTGTGTTAATTGGTTTGGAGCGCCACCCCCTCCCGTTTTGGATCTCATTGTGCCAGACTAGTAAAGAGAATTGAGGTTATCGGGAGAGTTTCTTCCGCGAATGAACCCTCTCCCGAAAGCGGAGCCTTTGTTATTTTGACCCTTATTGTGCCAGGGTATTTGAGAGAATGGAGGTTCAAATGGGAAGGGGGTGGCGCTCTAAACCAATTAATACGGTAAAGTTTCTTCGAGCGCAGTGAGTTCCGGTTTTCAATTGGACATCGCGATATGCGTGCCTAGAATGTGTGCTTCTTTCCCTCCTCATTCCTGCGTTGTCCTTCTGCGCTAAGAGTAACCAGGAGCCGATTTTCCTTCCTTGAAAAGATATGGCTGTCAAGGCAGACAGCTTATTGGCGAAAGATACCAGCCATTGACGCTGTGCAACAATAATCACCTGTAGATGTAAGTCTCATTTCCAATCTTGGTAAAAAGGCGCCCACCCATTTGGCGTGTAGAAGCAAATCATAACTATACTGAGCCGCATACTTAGGTTGTGTACGATCGTTCCATTGGGATGGAGCCTGAGCATTGAGGAAGGCTAGGTGGAGCAGTCATCACAATTGCCTACCGCTATAAGAAAGAAGTCTTCACTGCCAGCAACTGTTGACCGCAACAGTCAAGAGCGCCTGGGTAGGCGACTAAAAGGGCCCTTTTTTATGTTTCAGGAAGCCCGCATACTCACCTCTATATTATCGCAGACACTACTCGAGCACTCAGCGAAGTTTCTTCGGTCCAGGTGAAGCCAATTTCAAAGCGGCTCTCGCCATGGAGGCACCTTCAGCAACGGCAGTAGGCCAAAAGATTAACGACAAAACCTTCCAGGTCAGTTAAGAGCCTTCTCAGTGCATGATACTAATAGTATTGCTAATTGAAACTCCTTAGATCCTTTCTATCCTATTTGCCTGCATCGCCATTCTTATCCTTCTCGTTCGCCTCACGGTCCGTCGCCTCAGGCTGTCAAGGTTTTACACCGATGACTTTATCCTCCTCTTCGCTGGAGTAACTATGATTGCCAGTACAGTCATGGTTAACCTACTTCTTCCTTATAACCAAATCGAGGTAGACGTGGGCGCCGGTCTTATGCCGCCTCCTCTGGACATAGTCCATATTCTCGACTACGATGTCAAGTTTCAGGACGCCACAGTCGCCCTCGCCAACGCCACAATATTTGGCGTCAAATATTCCTTCCTCTTCTTCTTTCGACAATTACTAACCACATCAAAAAGACTGCGGATCTATTGGTGGTGCGTGGTAATCTTCACAATTCCATGCGCAGTAATTTGTGCCTGCACCGAGTTTATAGTCTGCCCGGCTTTTGGAGAGGATATTTTGGCCGTTTGTGTTTACTCTGGGATTGAAAGACAACATGCTGCGCTATATGTCACGATCGTCTTGGATATTGTGAGGGATGTTCTCCTCATATCTATCCCCGTCTTCCTACTCTGGAATGTACGAATGAACGTCCGCCGCAAGATAGGATTCGGTTGGCTTCTCTGTCTCTGTTCTTTCTGTATCATCTGCGCAATCGTTCGCGCCGTGGGACACAATCTTTCCAATGGACAAGATGACGTTGTTTGGATCTTATTCTGGAGTCACATAGAGGCATGCGTCTCCCTTATTGCCTGTAGCATGACGGCTTTCCGCGCACTCTTCAACATTAAGGGGTCTAGGGACGAGAGCCCGAGGTCGAGGCCATTCCCGCCAGACAAAAAGAAAGGAAGTAAAGAGATGCCGCCGCAGGTGGAGATGCCTACTATGACCAAGATCGAGATTTCAGGATTGAGAAGTGCCTTGTTATGGGATCCGTTCGAAGACAGAATGAATGGTGGCTTTGAGGGTACAACTATCGCCGAGGAGAACGAACTAACACAACGATCGTTTATGTCATCCAACGCTACGCCCAGAGTAAGTAATTCTGAATCTCGTCATCCGAAATACTGTTGCTTACAGGTGCAGAATGGTCGCGAAGCAAGTACGGAAGCGTTGAGACGCTCCACATCGGTCCCTCACTAATCATTTTTACCCCTCTTAAAAACAGAGGAAAGAGACAACAAAGCCGGAGTATTGGAATCCAAGGACCTTTTGCTACACATATATATCTTTCATAACTCAGCGCGTTTTACCTCGACTCCTTTTCTTCTGTGGTAATGTGGCGGGGCTGGCGCCGCGCACACGTGCAGCAAGGTAGCAAAGGGGGGAGATCAGGTGATTCGAGAGTCAGGTGACCGACCTCCTCAGTATATAATTTCCTTCTTTTTGTTCCTTTGAATGCTACGCCGCAACAAACATACATTTAACACCTTGAGATCACTTCAATTCATTGATTATTCTACCCCTCCTCTCCTCCCAACTATGCTTCACTTATTAAACTAATTACATACTATACATCCTCACCCTCTTTTATCCTCTTCCCGATCACTTTACATTCCTGCTTCTTGTGGTTGGTGTTGCTTCGCTCAGGAGCTTTCCCCTCCACAGTACTTCGTCATAATAAATTACTCCCAAGGTTTTGTCGTAAGCTTGTACTTAGTGGGAAACCAATTGACTTCGGCCGGCGCTACGTCCCACTTCAAAGACGCACACTTCGAGTATCCAACATCAAAAAACACTTACTTCCTTGGGGGTAGAGCTTCAAAGTCACAATCGAAAAAATCAATCGCATCGTTCGTCATGGATTCATCTCCATTGCAGCCAAAAATGTAAGTTGTGCAAGTCACATATTGCGCACAATTTGGGAGCACTTACTGAGACCACAAAACAGAACACCCACCACTCATCACCTGAGTCGTGATCAAACTCAAGGGTAAATCAATCATGTCGCAAATCGCACCTCGAGCCATTATCTAACTAACACCCTCAGAACCACAGCCCCTTCACCATCACCTTCAAAACCCGATACACGACTTGAATGGTGGAAGCGCAGCGGGTTTCTGTACTGTGTCAACAGATTTCAAGCCATCTTAATCGTCTTCCTGACTTTGGGGACATTCGCACTTAAAGGAAGAATTTGTTTTCTCTTGACTGGTCCGTCCTGGCTTATCCTTGCTATGTCGATATGGCGGGATGGTTATTACACTGCCATTGGGATGCGGAATGAGGAGATTCGTCGGGTTAGGGAGGATGAAACGGAGTGGGCAGTGGTGGGATACGGGACATTGTTTGGGGGTTGTAAAACGGGAGAGGGGGCGGTACTCTAAACTCATTGATGCTCTCACATGATATTGGCAATTCAACTGAGCAGAAACCCATTTATTTGAATTTTATATATGTAGTATTATATTATCTTTTATATTCAAGTATATGCTTTTGTTTCCCTCACCTGTTCAACCATTACCCTTTCTCTCGTTTCCTCTTACCACAACTCTCCTCCCAACTCTGGCGCCCACCCCCGCTCGAGCACCAGCCCCGACTCCACCAGCTTCCAAACCCCTCTTGATAACTGCCACCTCATCTCCTCTCACAAACAAAATATCACCAAGCTTCGTAACCCGAATCATCAATTTTTCGAGACTCGAGCTCAACCAGTCAGAAGGCACGAAGAAGTGTCTTGTGATATTAAAGGTCTCTTGGTCTGTAGAGCAGATCCACCCGGAGGAATGAAGAAACACTAGACGGCGCGCGTAGGCGCCAATGAGATACTCAACTTGCGCCGATAGTGCTTGTGATTTGGGAACTGGGGTCGCTGTTACAGTGGTCGTTTGAGTGGAAGAAGATGACGTGTGAAAGCAACTGGTGGGGTAAAGAAGAAGATTTGATCGCTTGTGTGTGCGTTGATAGTGGGAGAAAGCCGTAGATAGTATGAGCCCGTTGTAGCATGGTGTTATTGATTCAATGGTACTTCCAGGCAGGCTGTTCCCTGAGAGAAAGATGCCTGAATCGCCGGTTTTCTGCTGCAAGTTGTCCCAGTCATACAGATGAGCCGTATGGCCGGTGATCATGATCAAGTCACGATTATTTGGATGAGTTGCCCATCTGTGACGGTTTTCGCTGTCCCTTTTCTTGACTTGAATAACGGCGTTTCGTCTGCCACCGACATCGTATAGCGTATCGTTATCTTGCGAACAAACAAGCATACGTGTATAACCATCGTTGCTTAGAATTTGCTCAATCGCAAAGCCAGGCTTTTCGTCAAAGAGGGGTTCTCCAACTTGCCAATCACTTCCAGCACGACTCAGTTTGTGCGTCATTATCAAGCCCGAGGAGGCTACGCTGCCAATTATCTGACTTTTGGTATCGAGGAAGAGAGAAAGTATGGATGCTCCATCAGCATGCTTGTAAAGAACTTTGAGTTGCAGGCCATCTTTCGTGCTATATAGACAAACGGAGCCATCGTCTTTGCCACAGAGGAAGATAGAACCACTGTCGTGAGCACATATAGCTGTAATCAAGACCTCTTCTCCAGAGCTGTCGTATTTGAAGTCTGGTGGGGCAGTAGAAACAGAAATAGTATCGCTATTTTCATCCTCGTCGTCGTTCCGTAGCAGCGTTGGAGGATTCCATATTTTACACTGGGAACCTCGACCGACAAGAAGTCGAGAGCTATCGCCATTAAAGCAGATAGCCTTGATTCCCCAGTCTCGAGATTGAATTCGACAAATCCCTTTGAGGGTTTCAAAGTCCAATACTTGAATGGCACCAGATGAATCAAAGGTGGCAAGTGAACGGCCGTCTGGAGACGCAGCTAGGGACTGTGCACCAACATTAACTGTCTCCACAACTGTTCCGTCTGCAGTGTCAAAAATCACAATATCTCCCTCAAAATACGTTACTGCAAAAAGCGTCGACTCTGGAGCTGGATTTAAGACGACGGCATATTGCTGTGTATTTTGTCTGCTGTCTCCCGCCGACGAGAGCCCCGTAACTCTATTGTATGTTTCGTACATGATACTGCCGCTTAAGTCCCATACTAGAACGTCTTGGCCGCGATAGATTGCAGCAAGAAGGCCCTGGCCAGCGTTCATTGAGATGTAACTTGGACGACGAAATGTTTTTGACGGCCGACCATCGCTATCGACTGTCCACTCGATAGGTTCCATGGAGAGACCTGTTTCTAAGCTCCACTCCACAAGCTTGTTGTTTTTCAAAGCTGCAAGCAAAATTTGATCTTCTTCGGCAAAAATGAGCGACATGCACATTTGGGGAAGTTCAAATTTCCAGGTAAGTGTCCATGAATCAACAGACCATATCTTCAGTGTTTTGAGGCCACAGGTAGCCAGTGTGTCAGTGAAAGTTGAGAAAAGGATGATCCGAACAGCTTCCCCGTGGTCGACAACATTCGCTTCTTGACAAGTTGCGTCGTGGTATACATGAACCTTTCCGGTGTCGAGGCCGACGGCAAAGAATTCGTCCGAGGATCCAAGGGCTAAGACATAGGCGCTTGGGAAATACAATGTTGAGAGACAATCATCCCAGCCTTTGGCTGACAATCCATGAACCGAGATTTCTCGGGGTGATTTCCCGAATTGCTTCCGTAAAGCACTCTCGGCTGGACAGAAAGGGGGTATCAGAGAAAATATTGAGCTTGGCGAAGCGGACAAAGACTTGCCAAACTTTGTGGCAAGCCGTACAAGGTCTATTGACCAGTTATCGATCGTTGCGACTTCTTCGCCAAGGAGTGACATATGTTTTGAACGCCGTCGAAGAAGGTGTGTGAGGGCATTGCCAGTCTGGATAAGTCGACGGAGATTCTTCTGCGTTGCTATATACTCAATCCACGACTGAACGTTCAGGGAAGACAAAAACTCGGCGAGTGCAACGATGAACGAATCATCAGTTGAGTCGATGAATGCGATATGATCCGCCAGATATGTGCAAGCGTAGGCGGCGAGGGGCGAGCGGGTTGGGTTTAATACGCTTGTGTTGGGGCGCCGTTTATTTCCACCTCCCATGTCTGGACTAACAAGATATTTCAAACACGTTAGGCCTAGGCGTTTGTGGCCAATTTTTCGCTCAATAGCAAATTCGGAATCTGTTTGGCGTAACAGATAATCTCGAGCAGTCTCATGAATAACATGCACATGCGATTGGGTGTCAACATAGATCAGTTGTCCACACGTTGTTTCTATCGATCGTTCAACGTTGTGAATAGTATCACCCAAATCTAGTTCCAGAGCATCGCGAAGCTCCTCAAGTGCCAAAGGTCTTGCAGCGCATACGACCCAATGTAATATCGCTTTGGCCATTTCATTCCCTCGGCCCTCAGCTGCCATTGAGGTCAAGATCCTAGAGTAGAGAAAGTCCATGTCGCTTGGTGTTTCTTCCAAGATTCGCTGCGATTCTGACAGGGTCTGGACTTTGCTCAATTCTTGCAAAACCAGGTGCACCCATAAGAAACATCCTGCCGATTTCTCCATTATGGTACCC
This sequence comes from Hymenotorrendiella dingleyae, assembly GCA_003988905.1. NCBI lineage: Eukaryota > Fungi > Ascomycota > Leotiomycetes > Helotiales > Helotiaceae > Hymenotorrendiella > Hymenotorrendiella dingleyae. The sequence continues at coordinate 10,651 of QYAP01000352.1, forward strand.
ACCATGTCATTGCGCTCCTCTTCGGTAGAAGGAGGCAAATTTTCGATATTCTCTTGCAAGTAGAGAGCTATGTCAGCCTTTGTTTCCTCAGGGCCGATAGTCTCAGCATAAACCTTCGCTTTTGAAGCCCCAAGATGTCTGGGAGACTCGAATCGGCGTCGATGGGTGACAAAGGTTCGCACATCACAGGTGTCATTCAGTTTGAGTAAATATGGAACAAATTCCGCGTCTTCCTTGCATTCATCGAGGGCATCTACCAGCCAGAAGTGGCGCCTTTGTAGCTTGATGCGGAGTATTCCTTCGACGAATAGCTTTCTCCACACCGTTCGATGGTCAGTGGATGCACTTATGCCGTCGTCTTTCGTGCAAATCTCAACCACAGTTTCCATGATATCTCTCTGTGCAGCTGCCATTTGCCAAGCCATGGAGAGTAGACACGATGTAATTCGCGCTTTCACTTTGTCTCCGTGAGTGAAAAAGTAGTAAGAGCAATTGAATCCGGCGTCTCGAAGGTGCTTGATAACAAATCCACACAAAATAGACTTTCCTGTGGCTGGACTGGCACTTATCCAGTAAGTCCATGGATTTAAAGAGTCTCTCCATTCGGAGAATCCACTCTTTGCAAGAATCCACTCACAGGATCCTGGCATTCTTTGGGACTCCACTTCCCACAACTGATCCGCTGGCGCTTCTGAAATCCCGAGGCAGGCATTGAGCTGCGTCCGCAAATCGGCCAAGTCTCTCTTGTCATCGATCGGTGACTCTTCCCGTCTGAAAGTGCGAATCGTCGCTGCTATGGCATTTCGCACCGTCTTGTAATTTATATCTTCTGGACTCATGTACTTGACCACATGCCGATGGTCTGCATTTAGATATGCAGTTCGCTCATTACGATATCCCAGCGTTGCCATGTCCCTTTCCACGATCATGACTTTGGCAGGCCCGATGGCTGAAGGAACGGTTTCGTAAAAGGAATATAGTTGGAGTTCATCACAGATGGATGGAAACTCGTCGTTTATAGACTGTGTGATAAGCGAGTTCCGATGAAGGTCTACAACGAATGGTCGAGTAGTTCCAAGAGTCAAACTGAGGATTCGGCTGAAGGTTGGTGCCAGATCTGATCCACGATGGGGAGTTGCCAGAAAAAACATGGCTTTAGTGCGAGCCGCTATTGACGCATATTCATGTGAGGCTTTCGCAATAATGTACGCCTTCTTAATTACCAAACCACCCATGCTGTGAGCCGCGAATATCAATGGAACCTGTACGAATTTTAGCTCGTGATACATTGATATGAGTTAGATTGATGGCGGGTGACGGACGTTCGAGTCTCTGCTCAGTATTGCAGGGGAATCCATGACCGATACAAGAAGAGACTTTGAAAAGTCATGGACGTTGAGTGTACTGTCTTTCGACCAGTCCGAATCATATCCAAAAGAATGTATGCGAACATCATCGAAACCCTGCTCCAAGGGGAGCCACTGTGCCGGCCAATACAATTCTGGATCCACGACTCCGTTGTGCGACTCGGTCCATGTTTTCAGGGAACCACCGCCGAGACCATGAACGAAGACCAAGTCGGCAACCACCAAACCAGATGGTTCGTACAAAGTATTCAGCCCAAGAGGACCCTTCGTGTCAATAAGAGTCGCATCACTGCTGGTGGTGCTGGACCTCGAGGCTTTTCGACTGAACAGGGATCGGGTTGGGGTTCGTGTTGGTGTCGCCGTCGCGTGCGAACGCTCCATCTTTCATCGCTGACGATCGGAAAATTGTCCTGCCGAAGCTGGCATCTCATCGCAGATCTGAATCGGATTGGGGAGAGTAATTGCGAGTTCTTGCCCTTATACAGGCGTTGAGGAGGAGGAGGAGGACGAGGAGGAAAATTCCAAAATGGGAAAGGCAGAACAATGGTGTATCACAAGCATGACTGGGCGTGGGAGACGGATCAAAAAATCAGCTTCTGAGGCTCTGTTCGGAGTTTTTCCAGGCGGTAAGAATGGCGAAGGCCTGATGACTAAAATATGATCGTCCTTCGAATGCCATGAGCCTCCTGCTATGTATGGATCAGTGAGAGTCAACTGAGCAAACGCAATAATTGGTTTATAGGCCCACCCCTCTCCCATTTGACACCTTAATGTGCCAGACCATCTAAGAGAATTGAGGTCAGAATAGGATTCTCATCCAAAAAATCACTAGGACTTCTTCAATCGAATGTACAACGAGTTTTTGGCCTTCGTCGGGTTCTCCGGGAAAAATTCCTCTCGTGTGGTGGAGCAACCGAAGCACCTCGCCGTAAGCCAGATGGGACTTCTCCCGATTTATCATTGTGCAAAGATCATTTGAGAGGATTAAAAAGAGATGGGGTGGGCGCATAACCCGATCATTACGGCGGTTAATTGCTTTTGATGAGGCTTTCAAATACTTCTCTTACTGGGCAGAGCCCCAGGTGTAGGTATTCCAAGTACAGTACAGTAAGCCCCATCGTGGGGGTTAGTGGGGAACCCTGCTCTACATGAGCACACGGGTATAATACTCGCACTCTTCATGGGTGCTGATTGAACGGCAAAATGCTCTTTATGCACGACGGAGGGCGCAGTTGATAGGCTACGTGATTGCCGACGATAAGCAGCAATCGATTTCTAAAATAGGGTGAGGTCTGGGTACCGTGGGGTACTAAGAAGCGGGAGAAGAAAAAAGATTCAGGTTCTATAAGTTCATGCTCTTGTAGCCCAGGATCGCCGCTCACAGACAGACCATAGCTGGTATAGCGTTGCCAACAATCACTTTTCCATTATTGACCACCTGCCTATAGAGGTTATGTGAAGGATCTGTACAACGTTGTATATTTCCCTTTGCTGTGTCTCACTGCATATGCACAAGGCAGGTGTCCCTTCAGCGTGTTTCATTGGCTCGGTCATTTTGACCCCTCTTCTACTTTCTTCAGTGTTCGGTTGAGCCTCCTTCCGCTTTGTTTCCATCACTTTCGGAAACGAACACCCCCATTTATTCGATGAAATTTATAACTTGCACATAGATCCCTCGTCCAAGTCTTCTCCTTACACAATCTTCTTCTGTTTTAATACATTTTGCATCACCTGCCATTTTATATACAACGTGCAGCCAAAACGAAAACAGCGCCCATCCAATTACCATAAACAATGCCAGACTGGATTCACTACGAGGAGAACGAGGTACCCGCTGATGTCATTGAGTCCGTCGATAGTGCTGTACTAGCAGGTAAAAGAGTTTCTGCTGTAGAAGTAATGACTAGCTCCGACTGAAATATACAAAATAGCTTTGCCACCTGACACAGAAGTGTTGGACATCACCCCATACGGAGCTTCGCTCTGGACTAGGACAGCCGAGATCAAAACCAAACAATCTGATGGGTCCGAATTGTCATTCTTTTTGAAGGTAGATCATGGTTTTTTCACTCGTGGGCTGGTACTGATTATATTTTGAAGGCGTTGAAGGGCGACAATGGCAAGACCAACTCAAGGGGGGAATTTGCATCGATGACTGCACTTCATGAAGCGAACCCAGAACTCACACCAAATCCAATCGCAGTCGGCACTTACGATTCTGATCCCAACCTCCACTTCTTTCTCTGCGAGTTCGTGGACATGACTGATGATCTCCCGGATCTGCACAATTTTCCCGAAGCGTTAGCCAAATTGCATCGCAATGGAGTATCGCCAACTGGCAAATTTGGGTTTGGGGTACCTACTTGTATGGGTAACGGGAAGGAATTCTATACAAAATGGACAGATACCTGGGAGGAATTCTTCTTGAACCTCTTTCTTGATGTGGTGCAATACGAGCAAGAAGTGCAGGGCCCGGATGAGGAAATGGCAGAGCTCACAAAGCAAATTGTTGAGAAAGTCATTCCGCGACTATGTCGGCCTTTGGAAACAGGAGGTCGGACTCTCAGGCCCTCTCTAATTCATGGGGATTTGTGGGATGGAAACGCATCCGTGGCAATTGAAACTGGACTGCCAGTTATTTATGATGCAGCTGCGATGTATGCTCATAATGAGTGTAAGCTGATTTCCTCACTTGACTATAGAAGCAGAATCACTAATGATGATAGTGGAATTTATGACCTTTGTGATGCCGCGCCATAAAATGAATCGTCCATATATCAAAGAATACACCAGGTTCTTTCCACCTTCGGAGCCAGTCGAAGACCACGATGATCGCCTCACTCTATATGGAAGGTAAGCTATCTGCGTCTTGAGACTTTGGCGTCTACTCACTCGCAACCAAACTCTAGTCGCTTTCAGATGATATGTTCCTGTGTATACCCCGGCAATTTAAGGTTCCGAAATTAGTGTGTATTGACCTCTTTCGCATTATTGACAGCAGCTAACTTGAAGACAGCGCTAAAATAGATATGAAAAAGCTGCTCGACAAATATCCTAACGGATACGATGATTTCAAGCACGCCTCAGTGTGAATATACACCCACAGCAACTAGAAATTACGCAGTGTTCTAAATTGCATCTGTAGTATCTGTATTTCCTAGGTTATGATGCCAAGAATAGTTGTTTAACAAATTGATTAATTATCAGGAAGTTTTTGCACCTCTTGAGCCCATGTAGGCCACACCAAAGAATACTGATTGAGCGATGCCAAGTCTTCACTTATAATCTGGATAAATCAAAAGAGTGCATCGTTTCATTATGCCACTATTATAACATCGGCGAGTCGCTTAGATAGGCTAGAACGCCCCCAGATCTGTGATTTGTTTAACTCATTGGTTTGATGGGAGATATCTGGAGAAAGACGCAGACCAACCCCTTGTGTCCCACCAATCCTTATGCCGTATTTGACTCGGATGCATTTATCAGGAAAGCTGCAATCAGAATGAGGGATTCCTATGTACTTCGACCTACATTAACTCCCTGCCTCCCGACTTTTGGACTTATTGTGCAAGACAATTTAAAGGAATTGAAGGCACAACGGGAGTGAAATCAGGCCATAATACAAATGGCTCCGTATCTGATTCGTTTGCCTCAAAAACTCTCCCACTCTGATAGGTGATGAGGTTCGTAGCTGCTATTCAACACCGCACGTGGATGTGCATTAGAAGCTACAAGGATCTGCCAGTGTGACGCTATTTTATTCTGTACTCGTCAAATTTCATTCCCCCATTCTTCATCACCAAAACTTTCGTATCATAGCATCTCAATATGGCAGACCTGTCCGCAACACCAGAGAGCTTTACCGTATTCACCCCGTTGCAAAAAATACTCCTGACGTTATTCTTATTTCCATGCAACCTCTCTTCGCCACTGAGCGCCACCGCCTATATCCCGCTCCTTCCCTTACTCAGCGAACTCTTTTCTACGAGTCTCGAAGCCATAAACCTCACAGTAACAATTTATGTCGTCTTTCAAGCCATCTCGCCTTCCTTATTTGCACCATATGCAGATCTTCATGGCCGCCGTCCGGTTTTCTTGCTCACGTATTGCTTGTATACCCTAGCCTCGCTTGGACTCGCGCTCAACAACACAAAGTCTTACGCGGGGTTACTTGTTCTGAGGGCGTTGCAAAGTCTTGGTGCAAGTTCTGTGCTTAGTCTCACTTACGGAGTTGTGGCGGATATTTGTCGCCCTGCGGAAAGGGGTACAATGGTGGGCCCGATTCTTGCCATGGGGAGTTTGGGAGTCTGCATCGGGCCTATAGTGGGAGGCTGGATTGCGTTTGGAAGTGGAGGCGTGCAATGGGTATTCTGGGCTCTGACGATCTTTGGTGGTACAATAACCTTTGCTATTGCTTTGGTGTTTCCCGAAACAGGGAGGAACATTGTTGGGAATGGGAGTAAAGTTTCCACGGGGTGGCACAAAACGTGGAGGCGAATTCTCATAGAATGGGCGAGCAATCGGCATGATGGGTCCAAACCGCCTTCGACCGAGAATGTTACCAGTATCGAGGCTTCAGGCAAGACCCAGCGCTCTTGGGAGGTCCTCATACCCCCAAATCCTTTTTTTGGAGTTCGGATTATGTTTTACAAAGATACGGCTCTCATTTTATTCATGGCATCGATATTCTACGCTACCTATTACTGCGTCAATACATCGATTCCTGTTATCTACGGACAAGTCTATGGCTTCAACGAGTTCCAAATTGGGCTTGCCTATCTTCCAGGGGGCCTTGGCATTATCATAGGTGCCACCTGCACAGGCCGTCTGATGGACTATAACTACAAAGTCACCGCTGCTCATATTGGTCATGAGATTGACAGAATAAGAGGAGATAACATCAACGATTTTCCCATTGAGAGAGCACGTACCAGACTAAGTCTACCCCTCCTGGCCATATTCACCACTGCACTTGTAGGCTATGGATGGGCGACTGAGACGCATCCTCATTGCGCTGTACCTCTTTTCTTACAAGCAGTCTTGGGTTTGTTGATCACCATCTTCAACACGACGTACAGTGCTCTTCTCGTTGATATCTTCCCGGCAAATTCAAGTGCTGCAGCAGCTACCGGGAATCTTGCAAGATGTACTCTGACGGGAATCTTCATTGCTGTACTAGAGCCTGCTGTTGAGAAAATGGGCAGGAAATGGTATTTTACACTGCTGGGACTACTCATTTGTGTTGGTGGGACAATCGTCATATTGCTTTTACGTTTTCAGGGTAGAAAGTGGAGGTCACAAAGGATTAGAAACCCACAAGGTACAGAAGCACAGAGGGTTCTGAGCGATGAAGAGAAGGTTATCTCATCGGTCACGATGGGAAAACCATAAGAACTCAAACCTACAGCTATGATAGGAGATACACTACCGTATTAATTGGTTTCGAGCACCCCCCTTTCGTTTTTGACGTGATTGTGCCAGGCCTTTACAGAGAATTGAGGCCAAAATGGGAGAGCATCATCCGTAAACAAATCCCTCCCGTTTTCCGGACCTCTCCCATTCTGAAGCTCATTGTGTCAGGCTGTGATAGAGAATCGATTTAAAAAACGTGTGGGGGGGGGGGTTACTCCAAACCAATTGATACGGTTGGCGATAAGACTTCGAACATGGATATACTGGAGTCTTAGCGAATTCCAAAAGGGGTCAGAATGACGGTCAGTACAGTCCAGAACAAATAGGAAAAAATTTGATCATTACAGTATTGCCCCTGAGATAAGCGAAGCGAATCTTGGCATCCTGCGTAGGGGGGGCGAGAGTACTATCTGTTTTGACAGAAATGGACAACTAGACTCAAAAATCTTCCAGAAATTTCTTCATCGGGCCAAATCGACCGGTCCACGCCCGAATTCTCCTTCCAAAAAAGTATAGTACCATTGACATCGCAAGGATGAAATATTGGATCCCGACCATTTCACCGAAGGCTTTTGAAAGGCCTTCCGTTTTGATCCAATCGGCGATATATAATGATAAGATGCACGCCATAACTAGAGGAAGAAACAAGATTAGCATTTGTTCTGTTTCAGTAACGACTTAATTCGAAAGCTTCCTAGCGGGGAAAGTTCGAATATCGTGAAGTGATGAAGGAGAGGTGGAGACGAACCATTTCGCACGACAAAGATGATAACCAAGACTTCTCCAGAGATCTGCAAGATGTTAGACCGAGAAAAAATACATATCTCCACTGAGGGTGCCAGAGAAACTTACAGGTCTGTAAGCATCCACACAATACGTTACAATAACGTTGCTCGCCGCTGTGAGGCCAAATCCTAGCATCCCAAATCCCACTATTGCGCCCCAAAAATAGTCTTTGTTTGCAATTACCAAACCAAATATCAAGACTCCCATCGGACCTATGATGGCAGGGATCACCATAGCAGGTAAACGGTATTCGGGCTCAGCGTGTCCAGTTTTAGAAGTCATCTTATTGGCGATGAAGTCGATGAGCTGGCCACCAACAAAAAATGATATGATTGCTCCAACGAAGCCAGATATCGAAAGAAGGCCTAAGCTGTGAATCTTCCAGTAATATGGAGCTACCGTAAACGTTCGCGAGGAGGTGAGTTGAATTGAAATGTTCCTGAATAGAATGGTTCGTCAGGTCGTTTCATGAGGACAGAATAGGAAATAGTTTGACTTACCAGCCAACAAAGACACCAATCGTCAGCCCAGCAATAATAACAGGAGGATATGCCAGTAGAATCAGACTGTTTGCGAGCCATCTAAAGAAGGAAGCCTTTGGATCGTAGCCGCGAGTCAAAGCCAAATTTGATAGGTAACTTCTCTTTGGGGGATATGCAGACTCTGGGAGACTCATATCAACCGTTTCTCTCGAGTAAGCAGTCTCATGAATGGTAAATATGCCAACTACAAATGTTGCTGCTGCCGCAATGGCCATAAACCCGAGCATCCATCTCCATCCCGCATACTGGACTAAATATGCATTTACAAGGGGACCGAGAAATACACCTCCACTGACGGCAGTATGGAACATCATCATGCAATGGCCACGCTCATGGAAGTAGAATAGATCTGCTACAACTGCTGGAACGGTAGCATCTGCTGCAGCACTCATAAAACCACCAAGAATTCTGCTTGCGAATAGGTTCCCGTAACTGTGTGCGAAATATCCCCAAATATTTGTGACCGAGAGAAGAAGAAGCGAGGCGAGATAGATTGGCCTTTTCCCGATGATTCTCATCAGCGGCATCCAGAATAAATTCCCCAGTCCCATGAACAGAAGCTGGATGGAGGTGAGATATCCGGCTTTGGTGGTGCTGATGTGAAATTCGGCTGCGACAGGAACGATTGCTACGGTGAAATTGCTGCTATTCACAAGACCGAGCCAGGCAAAAAAACAGACGGTAAGATAGGTCGCATATTTTTGAGAATACGGCCAGTTCTGTGTGAATCTGTTAGTATTCTGCGTTTTATATCTTCATAATCGCCAAACCCCAGTAGCAAAGCAGTGCTTTCGGGGTGAAATTGGACTTACCAAAGGATCATTTGGGTCGTTAGATGGCTGAGGTCGTAGCAAGAATCCTTTCTTAGATTTTTTGCCTTCCACGAGCTCGATTTCATAGAGCTCCCGCTTTTCAGCTATCCCTGTCTCTCCCAGCTCAACCTGCGTATCGTCAAGCGACATTTCTACTCAAAACTCTTCGGAAAATCCGCGAAGCTGAAGCGAATTTGGGAATATGATGATGGAAGAAGGGAAAAGAAAAGAGGGGGGAATGAAATGCATTTCGGTCACTCAGGGCCAGTCCGTGCCAGGATGATACTCAAATCATTGTTGGAAGTGGGGCGGGGAAATCGGAAAATGGAAAATCTGGGGTTGGGCGTTAGCCACTCAGCACTCCATGGGGAAGTGGATTGTGAGTCTGTGACCGAATTGATTAGTAGTCTGTGCCAAATCCCACGGAGAACGCGGTCTTTATTGGTAAGGGCAATTTAGCGTACTACGCTGTAAACGCCCTGTAAGTGTGAGGTGCCCTGAAGCCCTTGGAATTCACTTTATCACTGTAACCTCGTCTAATCGCCCCGTAGATTAGTGGGTAGGAGCTCTGAGATGGCCTATTGAAGAGAGGTCTTCTCACTCGATGAGCCCAATCCCTGTATTGATCCTCTTTAGGGGAGCTTCCCAGTCATCTAGGGACCTAAAACCTGAATTACAGCGTAGTACGCTAAATATATAGTCCTACTTAAGACCGCGTTCTCCGTAGGTGGACATTATCGGATGAATTCAGCCTATAAACTATCCACACGTAAGCGGGGCTCTAGACTTATTTGACGAAGCTCGATTCCCTTGACTTTATCGTGGGTCAACATCCCAACCTTTCTAACCTTTAGCAGCCACCGAAGTTACGTCGTGCTCGTTGCATCCTTTATTCCCGCGCTGTGGACTAGCCCTGAAGAGAGAGTTGAAGCCACGAATGGGAGTCGAACAGACGATAACTATCTTTGTTTTGCACACCTCTCCGGTTTTCCGAATGCACCAGATTGACTGAAGAAAAGTCCTAGGAGAAAACAAACACCAAATCGCGACTGATGTCATCCAAAATTCCGATATCGTTCGCTTGCGGACTTTACGATCGGATGGAAGCCTTGAAAACAGGGGAAGTAAAAGCCGAGGGAATCGACCTCAACTTCATTGTTCACAACCACCCTCGCGATGTTTTTGATCGAATGATGGGGGGGCATGAGTTTGATGCATCAGAAATGTCGTGCTCCGAGTACATCTGCCGATACGCCGCTGGAGAACGAGATTTTGTCGCAATCCCTGTTTTTCCATCTCGAGCTTTCAGGCACGGTTTCATTGCAGCGAATGATCGCACAATCAAGGAACCCGAGGACCTCAACGGAAAGAAGATTGGTGTACAGTTATATACAATGACTGCTGCAGTGTGGATACGAGGATTGCTGAAGCAGCATGGAGTTGATTTGTCAACCATCACTTGGGTCGAAGGCTCGATGGAGGGGCCCGAGCCTCATGGAAAGCCAACTGTACTTCCTATACTAAAGCCGGTATCGATCTCAAACAACACCAGCGGGAAGTCACTATCTCAGCTGCTGGAAGATGGAGAAATTGATGCGACCATTGGAGCAGATCTTCCACCATGTTTTGGCACGGCACCTCATGTGAAACGCCTTTTCCCCAACTTCAAAGAGGTCGAGATGAAATATTACCAAGACTTTGGAATATTTCCCATAATGCACACCGTTGTGATCCGTCGGGAAATCCACGAGAAGTATCCCTTCGTGGCAACAAGTCTTTTCAATTCCCTGAACGACTCCAAAAATATTGCATACAGACGGATGAGGTTTCTAGACGCTCCAAGATACATGCTTCCTTGGCTGCCATCCGAACTTGACGAAATTGAAGAGGTTTTCAAAGGCGATCCATGGCCGTACGAAGTGGAGCCAAATAGGAAAACTCTCGAAGCTTTGGTGGAGTGTTTGCATGATCAGTCGATGATCGAGAACCTGGTCAGCGTGGACGAATTGTTCATTCGCCCAAGAGGCCAGAATTGGAAAGTCGGATGGGGCCCTACTCAAGTAGCACGATAAAGTGATTACCGGTACCCAGACAGATTCAAAATGCACCGGTAGTCGGTATCTGCCTAAGAGCATTCCATACGGCACTGTTAGAATTTCCAAATGAAAATTATTCCAACTTCAATTTCCAACCTACACTTTCATGTGCCAGCTGCACCGTGACTCCATCGCCTTTCTTCGTCCCTGAAATAGGCTGCAATTCTCCTAATACCACCCTTGCTTCCTCAAACAAATCCCTCAAGGTTTCCAAACTTGAGCCTTTCCAAGACTCGAGTTTCTTCCTAGCAATTAGAATCACAGAAATCAGAAGTATAGTAGACAAGACCTCAAGGAGGACTGGTAAAGTTAGCCATGCCCATGTGACTTCGGTGTATGCAAAATATCCCCACGCAATTCCGGTTGTTGTATAAATCACTGCGGAAGAGGAATTGGCTGGCTGTCGAATGGCATTCGTCACGCTTATGGCAACGTTGATCATAGTGAAATTTGCGCCATTGGTAAGGAATCCCGACACCGCCTGTGAAATATTAGCCACCAAAATATCCTGTCAACTCAACTGATTTGTTGGTGACTCACGACTTCCATGCCGCTGTCAATAACAACAAACAACCCCATAATCTCCTACTCGCGTCGTCAAAGGACAAACTCCGCCGCCAAGTAACCGGATTTAGCGATCTTTGGCGTTCAGGTAGGAGATGGGCGATTACCAAAGTGAGAGAAATCTCTTCAAGCGTTTGATGAAGAAGTTTTGAACTTCGTGTTTGCTTCTATAGTTTCGAGAAGTCGTTGAGCTGATAGTTAGGTAAGCAAATTGAGACGATGTGAAAGTTGTTAGTATAGGAAGAGACTTCTCCTGTTTCCTGGGCCTCTCTCATTTTGTCGTTCATTCTCTCTTGTGCGTCTAGCACAATGAGATCAAAAGGGGAGATAGGGTAGGCTTGTAAACCAATTAATACGGTATCGTATCAATTCCCTCGTTTCGATCTTGTAAATCCTTAAACCGCTATGTAGTTAATACAACCATTACATTACCAAACTTCAAAGCAACCAAAACTTCAGGTTGAAGCAAAGTCAAAATAATGACTAGACTTGTCTTTCAAACAGCCCAGATATCTTAAAAGCCACAACAACCAGGGCATACTTCACCGCAGTCACCACAACCCGGAAAATACCAGCTCTCCCAAAGTCACCAACAACCTTACTCTTCAGACTAATCAACGTCGCATATTTCAACACCTCTCTCTCCCACTGTTTCGCAGAAATTTTCTTCTCTACAACCTTTGCCAGGAGGTTGCAATGAAAGGCAGCCTGGTCTGTGCTACGACCCAAATGAGGACGAAAGAGAGAAACAGCGTCGCCGACGAGGAAAAGTTTCCCGCCGTAAAAAGAAGCCTTCGGGGCTTGGGAATCGTTGATGGCGGAGACGAAGGGCTGTTTTGTCTTTTCGAGGAGTTCGATGATGGGGGGACAGAGAAGCTCTTTTGCGAGTTTGATTTGCTTGCCCCATATTTCTGGGTGGATTTTTCCGATGGGGATTGTGTTGTGATGGAGGTTGCCGTCGGAATCCGTCAGGATTGCTTTGAATTCGGCGCTTTTCTTGTTGGGGACATTCCAGTACCAGAGCCAGTTGAAAACTTGAGATGCTGGTTCGAGACTGCCTGTTTCCTCTCCAGGAATATTGTAACTTGAAATTTATATCAGTAATCAGCCGCTAAGACGAAGGGAGATGACTTACATTACAAGATAACTCTTAGGATTTGTCGTTTTGAATAATGTTACCGAATCACATTCACTCATCAAGTAGAGAGTTTCTTTGGAGATGTCTTCGTGTTTGATGGTACCACGAAATGCAACATAACCAGCGTAGGTGCGCTCCAATTCGGGGAACATCTTTCTGCGAATGCTTGAGTTGGAACCATCTGCAGCAATTACAATGTCTGCAGAAATCACGCTCTCTTCCTGCGTTGCCACATCTTGATAAATGACTTCGACGCGTTCGCCTGGATATTGAACATCTGTCACTCGTTTTCCGCCTTCCAAAATGGCTCTTGGGTGTGATGGTAGTGACTCAGCGACGAATCTACTTTCTAGACCATCGAAGTTGGCGCGTAACTTATAGTACAGGACTGACCAGTTCGTAAGGTTGTAGGGACTCTTCAGATTCGATTTGACAGCCCCAGACTTGTCCAAGAATTGGATGTTGTTGGTCGGAACAGCAAAGGCTTGATTTGTCGCATCATAATTCTTGATGAAAGTCTGGACTTCTTCGCCGGTATTTATGCCAGCAGCATAAGTTGGACGCGCAGAGTCGGGCGATTGTTCCAAGACACGAACTCGATAGCCCTTGGACTTGAGCATGGTGGCATGCATGAGACCTCCTAGTGACCCACCAATCTATGCCAGTCAGCTTTGCGATTTTCTTTATTTTTTGAGCTGCAAGGAGACGCTGTTAATGAAGCTACATATCGATGTTTTCGAGGGGGGAAGTCATGTGATGTGGGTTTTGAGCAGGGATGCCGGGAAAGGCGGACATACCACTACAGCCTCCAGCGTCCTCTCTGATTTTGCATTCTCTATGACCTCGGGCATGATGGCTGAGGAGGATGAAGAGACTCACAATCCTAGCTCTCGCCTCGTTGTTGGACGAGGTTGAGCAGTACCTGTTGGAAAATTCCTATGTTTCCGTTGACAAAGTCACATGCTCGCTTAGAAATACAACGTAAAATCGCGTTTGCTGGCATCGGGACTCGGGAGGCAGTGCCTGCACCTTTAAATCAAGGTCGCGTTATCATTGGCTACCATGCACAAAATTCTAAGATTATTATATCACGTGTTAATGCGTTGTCGGAAGGATCGCCGGCTGGCCTATCAGGCTCGCTTCCGGCCCTTTCTATGCATCAATCCTCGCTCGTTTGCGTACGAATGTTGCGGTTATCTTTCTGCCCCCACGACCCGCCCAGATCTGTCAGATCCAATATGGACGTCAATCATACCCCAATGTAGGTTTTACAGAGGGGAAGCATGCAGTGCTCTTCACACCCTCGCAGACAAACCATGCAGAGCCCCAATCTCAGCTTCGTCGCAGGCGGAACTCGCAAGTTCGAACCTGTGAGAGCCCTGCATTTCCCTTCCTTCCAGTATGTCACACCTAGGCCTAGCCACACCATGCCTTCCTGAATTGGCGGCTGCTGGGAAGCTCTAATAATATATGACGCCGTCGAGCTCGCATTCGCATTCTCCAAAGCCTCGTGCTTTCTACCCACGAATTTCCTTTCCTCGTCATCATGGGTTTCAACTCCTCGGGAAAGTCGCAGCTTTACTCGGCGATTGTCACTACAGCCATCGTCAGCGTTGCCTTGATCCTGCGAATAATCGCCAAGTATATGAAGCAAGACCTTGCTTTAGATGATTTGCTTCTTATCCTTGGTACGATTTTTGCTTATGTTGGCAGTAGTTTGGAAATATGGGGTATGCCAGCCATCAACACCAGTATTTTACCACTGGAGCTGACGTTGCATAGGGTTATATACTGGTGGAAAAGGTGAATCGCCTGTCAATATCTTGCTATCGGGACAAGGTGGTGAGCTTTTGCAGTATTTGAAGGTAAGAACCTTTTGATCCTCAATTCGTTGTGGGCGTGGATATAACTATCTACCAGGCAGCCTTGATCGCTTTCGTTTTCTACCTGGTCTCCGTAACCTTCATCAAGATATCCGTGCTATGTCTCTATCGACGAATTTTCACGCCGGATAAATACCGCCGTCTATTCGACTGGTCTATAGTTTTCGTGGTCGTTTGGTTCCTCGGCGCAGTTCTCACACATACGCTTTCCTGTCTACCAGAGGCGCCATTCTGGAGACCCATCTCTGGAAAATGCATCAATTACAACACCTATTTCTTGACGACGGGGATTCTCGAGACCCTAATTGATGGCTTTATTCTCGCCATTCCAATTTACTTGTGCTCTACTCTTAAATTACCTATCCGGCAAAAGTACTCACTGTACGGCATCTTCTTTCTTGGGGGATTGTAAGTTTGCTTCCCATTGGAAACACAAGATCTTTCAGTCTAACATTTCTATAGCGCCGTAGCCACCAACATCATCCGCGTTCGCTACACCTACACCCCCAAAGGCCAATTCGGTACCAATCCATCTACCACCTCCAACACCCAAGCCCATACTAACATCCCTCAGTAAACTTCGGCAACGCCGAAATCTGGAGCGACATCCACGAAGCCGTCTCCGTCGTCTGCGCCTGCCTCCCCGTCTACCGACCACTCGTCAAGGTAGTCCGAAAAGTCTACGGTTCTCTAGTTGGAAGTAGCAGAAGTAAAAGTAGAGATCAATCGGACGAGCAACGTACACCCAATGAAGCGAAACCCGAATTCTCGAGTAGCAATGAGCAGTTGGCGCAAGTTGGTACGAATGAGGGTAAGGTACAGCAACGGGCTACGATTGAACATATTCCTTTGAGGGATATCAATGTTACGGAAAGTTGGGCTGGTGTTTGAATGTATTGTGGGTTTGGCGCTGGGGTTTTTAGTCTCGTAGGCTATCGAATTATTACTTTCCAAAAATCCTCAAGTTCACCTATCCTACCACCAAAGCAAACCCCTCACAAACCCCCCCCTCCAAATAACTCACCACACCTACTCCTCCACTAAAATCCACCACTCTTCAAAACTACGCCACACTTGCAAACCCCTCGGCCCCGAAAACCCGCAGCAAAATTAGCCATAGACGGCACAGCAATCTAATCAGCCCCGATAATCAGCATCTCCACCTCTTCCCCATTCTCGCAAGCAAATTTTGTTCCTATCTTGTCGTGGCCTTGATAAAGCTTCATACTCACACAGTCCATCACTTTACTGCAATCTGCTCACCTCTTGAACCGGTTGCCTACTAATTCCTCACAACGAACCGGCGCAGCTCACCAATGGACTACCGTAATCAAATTAACCGATCGCATCCCCCCGAGTTCCTGCCCGAATGCTTATTTATACCTCAAGCTGAGATGTGCGATTCTCCCCATAAACCCAACCAACCCCCATGAATGAGACTCTAAGAATGGGAATTCTCCATCCAATGGTGCGAATCGTCGCAGGCCAGCAGCCTTGTTTTTGATCGTTCCGACCGTATGTAATATCGTATTGCATTCATTGGTTTTTGGTGTAACTGCCTGGGATTAAGTGAGAGGAGTTGAGGAATTTCATTATGAACCGCTTGTCTCCGGCTTGAGAAATTTAGCGTAGGGGTCAAATATGTGAAGCAAATTAGGCTTAAGAGAGGATGAAATATATATCTGGAATCCCCTTTTCTCCCATTTTAACCTCAATTCTTGGCACAAGAGAGATCAAAACAAAAGAGACCCAAAATGAAAAAGACCCAGAAACTCCCGTTTAACCTCAATTCTCTGTAATAATCTAAAACAAACGAACAAATAACGAGGGTCTTGTATTCCATCTTGAATTTCAACTTTCAAGAAACAAGCCGACGAATTTCTGCCATGAATATAGACAAAGTGCACTGCCACTATAACTAGCAAATTCGATGCATGACAGTACAGCGGCAGCAATGATATGTAGGTACGTAACTTGCTAGTGGTTTTCATTCTTTCACATTTGAAGGGAACAGAGCCTGGCAAATCAGTCAGAGGATCAACGTCTGGTTAGATGGTCTGTATCTTTAGCATCAAAATCTTCTGGTAGGATGAGCGATGCGATGGTCAAGGTGCTACAGGGCGAAAGTTTCTCAGGAAGATTTCGCTCTTCCAAGCAACGAGCTCACAGTTCTATCTTGCTTGATGAAGTAACATTTAGGGGCTACGAGTTTTAAAGTATAATTTGAGTACCAACAGTACCAAAAATTTAGAAGAAATTATTTGGCTACTCAAATAGCAAGACCAGGTCATGTATTCTAGCATTTATCTTGCCGGTTGGAACGGAGTGACAGGTCTAGAGCTTCTCCGGGTCTACAAATTTGCGTCTGTATGAACCCATATAGCGAAAATCGCCACAATCGCGTACCCACTATGGAGACATCGACATCACCCGTACTAAGAGTAGTGACGCTCTAGATTGTGAGAACTTTCGCACATTCTACATTCTAATCTCGAATGGCCCTGCCAATTGTGAATGTCTTGAGCAATAATAGTCGCTCGGAACATCAACTACTGCCCGCCTCCGACCATATGTATACTCCTACTCTGATAGATATGCTTCTTCACTCCGAGGCTGAGACCGTCAACGCGAGTATAATTCGTTTGTTGTGATTTCCTTCAATTGCTCCCGACGCTTTGCCTTCTCTGCAAACGATTCTCCTTCGCGTGTTGAAAATGCATATGAATCGATGCTCGTATGCTTGGTCCTCGAGGCTGTCGGGCATGCGCGAAGGAAGACTGTCTTTGCAACAAGATTGACCGTTCTGCGGGCCCGGTACACTCGTGTGCCGATGGAATGAATTCTTCAGCGGCTTTAGCAGATCCGTCTCGATGCCATCCTTGATTTCTATGCCGAGATTGGACCACTTTCAACCTCAAGGCCCTCGAGATATGGTCGCCTTGTTCGAGAATAATAGGAATGACCGAGTCTTCGTCGCGCTAGGCCTCACTGTAGAGTTGAGGACTGTTTCTGTTCCAAGGCTGTAGGATGCCCTCGTAACGTTGTACATCGTGAAGCAGCGTGTAAGCTGATGTTCGGTGTTGTTAGGGTATCGTTCCTTGAGAGGTGAAGCGAGAGGGTCCAGACGAGGTCCATAGAGGTCGTTTGTGTACCGATGTACCAAGGCAGTTTCTGCTGCGCGGGCCATGAGGTTGATGTAAGCTTGTCGGGGGAAAAAGGAAGCCTCAGGGGTCGAGGGGGATCGGATGAAAACTTGGCTTGGCGGCTTGGCGCCCAGACTTAAGCGGGTACCCCCGGATTTTACAGCACTGTCCCACTGTTCGCCAATCCTTCCGCATTCACCCCCCTTTTACTTGTTTTCTCGATGCGCAAACTTCCATAACTCGCTGCGATTCATGAAAGAAGCGTTCATATGAATGATTGCTTGCTCTGAGTAAGATTTACGATCATTTTTTAACCATAATCATGAAAAGGTTCAACGCCACGATCTTCGCTGACTGGCCACCATAGTGACCTACTCTATGTGGTCGGAAAAGTACTCCTAGGGGGAAGAGCACGGCCTTTGAAACCCCAAACGCAACACCACAGCGCATTCGGCCAACCACCATCCCACCGTCACCAACTTTGATACAGGACTCCTGGCCTCGTTGGGCTCTCCCCAAGGCAAGGCGGCTATTACTCCCCCAGATTTCTGATCGGGTATCCACACAAGCACCATAACCCAAATCCCCCTTTCTCGAACGATGTAAAACAAGTTCCGAACATCAAACCAGATTCCATCTTCTTATGCAATTCTCAAGATTCCATCGTATCCCAAGAGGCTGAGCATCTGCGCAGGGATCTCCTGTTCGTCAGAAGATCGACCAATGTCTCCGATGAAGGTCCCGCATGTGCGTACGGACCTGGCCTCGAAGCTCATTGGAAAATAGTCGCGAGGAGGATAGACGCTGAGGCTCTGTCGAGCACATGAGATGGTCCCAGCCGCGCTTGCAGGATTGTTAGACGAGTTAGGAGCGGTATTCAACGCACTGTCAGTTTCAATAGCCACGTTGACAGCCTAAACCTCAAAATCCAGGGACGGCTATTATGTCAATGCGTAGAGATGAGATGGTATAAGAGATGTCAGTGCGACTCCCTCATCTGAACTTTTTTCATCATCATCAACAACAGTTCAATTCCAATCCATTCTCTTCTTCACTTCATATACTTCCTTTGACAGGAATTCTATTTTCATAATCACATTCATTCTATAATCAACTCTTACTCTTCGAACACTTTCGCCTTCTCATTCCAATCGCCAAAATGCAGACTTTCACCATCACCGCTATCCTTTCTTGTTAGTATTTCACTCTTCACCTATTCTATGAGATTAAATTGGCTTACAATCACATAGTCGTCCTCGCTGTCTCAGCCGTCCCTCCTTTCGATCCCGCTGGGTACGTCCCACCACCCCTTCCGGTCAAAACAAGAAGAATACTAAATATCTTTTAGAGCCGCCAATGTTGGCAACGGCGCCGGAACCCAATTCATCGGCGGCCAATGCCTAAGTAACGCTGATTGTGCCAGCGCTTGCTGTGCAAACCCCACTGGTATAGCACTATTGGTCTTCTTCTAAACGGGATATTAAGCTAATTTGATTTCAGGAATATGTTCTGGACCAGGTGCATAGTACTATTGGCCTTCTAAACGGGATATTGAACTGATTTGATTTCAGGTGCATCTACTCAGAATGGCAAGACTGGCTGTGGATTCCCCGACGCTGCTGTCGCCGCTTCCAGTGCTGTCGATGCACCCGCCACTGTCGCTACTGATGCTCCCGCCAGCGAAGGAACTGCAGTTGCCACCACTGCTTCCGCCGGTGGCCCTGCCTTCGATCCATCTGGTATAGTACTATTGGCCTTCTAAACGGGATATTGAGCTGATTTGATCTCGAAAGGCGAAAAGAACGTTGGAAACGGAGCTGGAGTCCAATTCATTGGCGGACAATGCCTCAGCAGTGCTGATTGCGCCAGTACTTGCTGCGCCGGCCCATCTGGTATAGTACTATTGGCCTTCTAAACAGGATATTGAGCTGATTTGATTTTAGGAATCTGTTCTGGAACTGGTGCATCCACTCAAGCTGGAAAGACCGGATGCGGATTCGTTTCCACCAAGAAGTTAGTCTTCTTTTAAGCGGATCGCGAAGTTAATAGGAGGAGTGAATGTTTTGAATTATTATGGTGGAGTAATTTGTGCCGTGCACTGCAGGAGTTGGGGTGCATTCAAGCTGGCTTGGGATTTACTGTTGGGGAGTTTGATGGATAATTGAATCTGTATCGTTGCAGTTTTACACTCACACCTTTGTTCTTATTCAAGTGATTTTGCACAGTGACTTATTGTTCTTCCTGCTATTACTATTGTGTATCCGCTATTTTGAATGTAATAGCGCTATAACACTGCTCCCCATTCTCCTACTCAAATCTTCATCCCTCACATTTCCAATCAATCAACTTCTACATTCAGTCCACCACACAAACTCACAACCCGCTATTCACCACCCAAACCCCAAATCATCAACCTCCCTAAAACTCCCCATCCAAACCAATCACCCCTCCCCCGACCCCAAACCCACTACTTAAACACCCAGAAACCACACATCCCTTCAATTATTTTCTAGCTACCCCCAAACAGAAGAGATTCCACACCAACATCCATCTACCTTCACACAGACAAGAACCAAGAGCCGTCAAAATGTCTTCTAATGTGAAGGCTCAAACACCCTTCACCTCATCCATCCGCATGGAAACCTTCGAAGATATCTCCCTCGACGCTCCCTCCTCCACCAACCCTTCCACCTCCTCCATCCCTTCCTCCAACAAAAGCAATTTGAGTCCATATAAAGAAGCCAATAATCCATTCTCCCCTCCAAATCGAACACCATATCAACAAGCGAGACCTACGATGATCGCTGCGCCAAACAGGGAGAGGGTGAATGGGGAGGGGGGGAGTGGGGAGGGGGAGAGAGGGGGAGAGGAAGGAGAGGGGAAGAAGGGGTTTCTGGGTCTTAGGGGTGGTGGGAGTGGGTGTGGGAGTTGTCTTTTCTGTTTGTTTACGTGTGGGATGGCTTTGTGTTTTACAAAGTAGAAGTAAAACGACGTGGATGGGAAGGGATGGGTGAGTTGGGAAGGGGGAAGGGGGAATAAGGTGGTGGAAGTATTAGATTTCTTCTTTCTGCTGGTGGGTATAAGCGAGGTGGGATGGTTTAATTTGGGGAGATGATACGAGGAAGGGGACTACTGGAGGAGAAGTGGGCCGGATATGGTCTTGATGGAATGGTTTAGAATGGATTTCGGCGACCTCGCGTTGAGGTTCAGTTTGACAGTTAGTCAAAGAAGAGATTGTTATTCACATGATATTCTGAATGGCTCAGAGTGGGAATGAATTCATGTCATTATGACGGTGAGCGACATTTCCACTTAGTGCTTCTTACACCGCCGGAAAAGCATGCTCCACAAAGTCGACAGCCCTTCGTCTTCCGAAAGTCCCAGCAAAGAAGACCCTCGAAGACAACCCACGCCATCGACATCGAGAAAGGCTGTCAACTAGGCGGACTTCGATATAGAGAGACTCCCGTTTTTAAGATCTCTTTCATTTTGACCTCCATTGTGCCAGACCCGTACAGAGAATTAAAATCAAAACAGGAGAAATGGGGGTTTTGTATTCTAATTAATACGGTACTCCCGCACTCCCCAACCGGGTGGAATTGGCTGGGTCAATCTGGCATAACATCAACTTTGAAAACATTGCCCGTGTCCCGACGAAGATATCCTTCAGTTAGTCAACGCCCCTCTCCTCGGCACTCGAAATGATAGAGTCGCTTTGGGCAGAGTACGGATATCATTCTGCTGTTATCTGAATTGAGTTTAATACCTAGGTATACTTTCCAATTTCTCAAGGAGTTTACGACATTGGAGATGACTCTGAAGGGTGATATCCCAAAAGAGGAGTGGAGGCTGCAAAGCGGGGATCTTACAAGAATTGTTGGTCAAGATATCTCAAGCTCGCTTCAGATCATCAAATTTTTATAGACCCACTCACCTGCCACCATCCATTTCCTCACCCTAGTTCTGAGCCCGACTACCTAATTCTACACACCTGCTACCTAGCAGGTCTGAGCCTCACCACTGAATAGCAAATAGCGGTGCGTCAAATTTGCCGTTTGTGCAAGTTGTTTTCGTGCTATGGAAGAGCACCATTGCTTTTCCACGTCCACGAGGTCCGTCAACTCGATTGGGCCAGCTCCAGGCAAATCTCGATCAAAGGGTTGGTAGAATGCACGGGGGAGAATATCTGGCTTTGCTCCAAGGCTGAGAAGAAGGGCTAGCGTTCCGGTTGTGTCCGCGTATAGAGAGTCCTTCTGCATGATTGCAAAGGCAAGAAGAGGAATTTTCAAGAGGACGTTCGCTTGATTTGGAGAAGCTACGCAATTGATGTCTGCCCCATACTTTACCAATTTCTGGATTATCTCCGCTTTGTTGGCGGCAACAGCGTAGAAGAGGATGGGAAAGCCCGCCACGCTGCCTCTGACCTGCGGAGCCAACATATCCCTATCGTACCGAGACAAATAGTCCGTGATTTTGTCGAAGCTGATTCCATGCTGGATTGCACTGGCCAATTCTAATGGGCTGAATGGTGTGGACTGCTCGGTTGACGGCGCAATGGGGAATTTGGGAAGCCCGAGGCGGTGGAGTGTGCCGTCCATAATGACATATGACAAATTTAAGATGCTCAATACTGCTCTCTGTCTTCGATAAGTTACGCGAGGCTATTATACATTTCCACGATCTCCGGATCATATTCCAGAAATTTCTCTTCAACGAGTTCGAAACATGCAGCATAAAGCAAAAGATGCAATGGAAGCATCCCGAAATGAGACAAAAAGTGCTTTCAAGAAAGATGTAGAAGTTCAAAACGTCTCTAACCAGGCGGGGAGAGGCAGAAGTAATAGAACTCTCAAGCGGGGAGAGGCAGGAGGAATAGAAATGGTAGGCAGGGAGAGGTTTGGATGAACTAAAAAGAGCTCCAGGCAGACTAAGATAGAATTATTAGAATTCCCAGGCAAGCTAGAAGGAATGGATTCCTCCTGACCCCTCCTGGAGGCGAGGAGGGGAGGATGAAAACAAGGCTTGTTTTATGTACGGAGCACATTCAATCTCTGACCCTTGTCGACAAAACGAAAACGACGTATAAGGAAAATCAATAGAAAAGCCGAGCTGCGCAGCACTCACTCAAGCTCGCGCCTTAACAAGTGTCAGTAGTCAAATAACCGCATTGATTAGTTTAGAGCACCACCATTTCGCTCCCGTGTTTTGACCTCGATTCTGTCTTATAGGTATGGCACGCTGAGGTTGAAACGGGAGGGAAAATGGTACTCCAACCAATTAATGTGTGGAAGGATCACCAGTACCGTCGCAATCAACCTGCTTAATGAACGCCCTCCCTTTTGGAAAAGTCTTGTATATCTTTAAACGCGGTATTTTACACCCCTCATAAAATCGAAGCAGCCTCATCTGTATCTCCATCCGCATCACGATCCAACAGGCCCCTCGCTTCCCCCTGCCCATCCTCCCTCGTCAACCCAGTATTGACACCAGCGCCCGGAACCCGATCTCCATCAAGCGCCGCCGTCTTCCGCGTCTCCTCGGCCCCATTCAACACATACCAAACATCCTTCTTCGTCAAAAGACCCTGTAGCACGCCTTTGTCAGAAAAGAGCACATACCGCAGGCCCAGTTTTTGAAAGTAGTTAGCAGTGAGGAGAAGATTTGAGCGAGAGGGAAGTGTAAGTGGCGTTTGATCCATCCAAGGCCGAAGATCGAGGGTAGAGCGAGGATCGGCAAGAGGTTGATGGGAGAAAAAGGCCTCGGTTTCGGGTGGAAGGGAGCGAGGTGATTGGGTGCTGGATCGAAGGTTGTATTCCAATTCTGCTCGTGAAATATACCCAAGCAGAATTGCTTCTCGTGGGTCCGAGATAACCGGAAAGCCGCGATGTGGATGTGTTGCTAGGACGCTCTTTAAAGATTCAATCGTGTGACCTGTGCTGGTGAGGACTACAAGGTCCTCTATGCGTGTCATGATCTGGGAAACCGGTATATCCGGTATAATTGTTTCCTCACTATTTTCGAGGAACGGGTATTCGTTAAAGTGGATCCATGATTCGTAGATTCCTCGCTTGCCAAAGGCATCGCCAACCCATTTACTAAACATGACTGCAATCATGATGGGTAGGACGTAAGTGAGTGCTCCTGTCAGCTCGAACATGATAACCACAATCGAGACTGTCATTCTGGTAACACCACCAAGAGCTGCAGCGGCACCAATAATGGCGTAGGTTCCTGGGGTGACACAGGGAATGTCAGGCTCGCAAGTTGCGAATGGAAAGAAGTTTGGGTGATTGTGCACCCATATTTCCATGATGATTCCAACTGCTCGTCCCATGAGTGCACCAATGGCCATGGAAGGCAGGATAATGCCAGCTGGGATCTGTAATCCGAATGTGAGGGATGCTAGGAAGAAGCCTAGGATAGCAGCAAATAGTAGCAGAAATATAGTTCCAACTGTGGCTGCGCCAGTCTTACAGAGCCCAAATTGATCGTCGACGACTTTGGAGCATTCTGCAAGAAGTGAGTACACAAGCTCCGACGCCTGTGCTC
Organism: Hymenotorrendiella dingleyae; assembly: GCA_003988905.1. Lineage (NCBI taxonomy): Eukaryota > Fungi > Ascomycota > Leotiomycetes > Helotiales > Helotiaceae > Hymenotorrendiella > Hymenotorrendiella dingleyae. The sequence goes on from QYAP01000352.1 coordinate 34,943, forward strand.
GCATATAGAAGTTGGGGTAGTTGATAAGTGCTGTCAAAAGGGCAACGATTGCAACTTGTGCGATAGGGCCTGGTAACCATGGATTGGCTTTCTTCCATTGTGCAACTTTCATATTCATCTTGATAAACAACCCTCCATAAATCCCCTATTTCAATGTAAGCGAAAGTGTAATTTGGAAGGTCCTGCAATACTCACTCCAATTATGCCTAGCATCGCAAAGGGAATCATTTCAAACCCATGCCAGCCTGTGCTGTATGTGATCTGGTACAAGACGAGTTTTCCACTCCTGAAGGGGTCGAAGGCTTGTAACGTCACAGCAGCCGTCATGGCACAGACAAAACTTTGCCACATTGTTTTGTCAGGGAAGTAATATGACAGTTGCTGAAAGAACGTTAGTATCCTGGCGCGTTGAAGGGTAAGTTAGACAAACCTCGAGACTGAAAAGAACTCCTCCGATGGGGGAGCCAAAAGCAACTGATATTCCAGCCGCAGCAGCAGCTGAGAGAACCTCTCTCTTTCGGGCTATTCAATGTCAGATGCCAGCTGCATATTTTGGGGTGTTATATCTACCTTCATTCCCGTTTATATTTTGAAATAATTTCATAAAAAGGTTCGCACAACAGCATGCGACATGAACCAGAGGGCCTTCCTTTCCAAGCCACATACCAGATGCAACAGCAAGGCACTATGACCGTCAGTGACAGGAATCATCGAACAGCTGGATATACATACAAGCCCAAGTGATTTTATCACCAGAGTCCATGTACCCATAAAACGCCTAATGACAAAGCCTCCCAAAACCGTCTTTATTTCCGGAATTCCGCTATGCTTTGCGTATGGCGCGTATTCTATTACCAAAATACTGGCGCAGACCCCAAAGACCACCTTAGACAGTGAAAGTTAGTGAACTATAGGAGAGACTCGGGTTTTTGAGCATACCGAAAACAGTATAAAAAAGAAATATTCTATAAACCATGTACCCCCGGCCGAAGTGATATGCAGAGCAAGACTCCATGGCACCCAATCTCGGCATTGCGTAAATCCATCATACCCATAACAACAAAAGTATTTGTTTAAATAAAAGCGCCCACCATCTACTCCCGCGGAGCAGTAACCCGTCTTGATATCACCCAACCAGTCACTCGCGACATCGATGGCTGCCGCAAAAACACCGGCCGCAATTCCAGTCAAAATTAGGACGATCCATATTTGACTTGCATCTAAAAACTGCTGTACATATCCTAAGAGACCAGTCGCGCTCGAGTATAAAATTCGTAGGCGTTGTCTTTCCTTTGTATACTCGAAAATCCAATCAATGGCCGTCATATCTGCGTACCCAACTCTACGACCTGGTCCTTCCGCATACCAGTCCAAAGGTCCCCCATCTTTTGTCCCGGTATTCAAATTGCTATGGTGTTCTGCATCTTCGTCCGCCCCCAACCCCAAACCCAAACCAATCGGGTGGACGTTTGGAGTTCCAGATCGAGGAGATGGTGTCGTTTGTCTTGAGCCACCAGTAAGGGCAGCCAGAAATCGTGATCCAGCAGGCTGTTTCTGCTTGCGTTTGAAAGAAACAATTTCCCCATCATCTGCTGCTAAAGGATCATCATCTATGAGGAGAGCGTTGTCTCTCGAGGAAATCGCGACTGGATCATCTTGATCGCTGTCGTCTTCGACGGTGGGGTTGGTGGGTGGGCTTTGACTCGACGATGAGATGTCCTGCGACTCGTGTGGGACATAACCGGCAGATGCACTCGCCATGTTCAAGGTGTCGTCAATTGCAGTCGCATGGTGGTGAAGATGGTTTTGTTGACGATGTATGTTGTTCCCGAGCCGCAGAGCACTGAGAGCCTCGAGGCTGAGTCCCGGCCGATCCTCGGCATTGGAGACAGATAAATCTTCTTTAGGATGACGATCCCAGCTCGACCTTCAAAGACAACTACGCGAACATCGAGGATTTAGTTTGCATTTCAACGCGCTTCTCTGCGGTGAAAAGACAGCTTGGCGATTTCTGGCTCTACTGCACTATTAGCAAAGCGTCTCACGAACGCTGAGCGCGACCAATCATATTCGTCGAAAGCTGCTGGCATCTTGGCCCTTTTCAGACATAGCGGCAAACATCGGACGATAATCTACGAGTATCAGACCAGAGATTTCATCTCTTCATCTCGGCCTCCTAGAAGGAAAGTCAAATCCATCAGCCATCAATATGTCTGATGAGACTCTTCCTACCACCCAGGCGGCAGCAGCAGCGCCACCTGCTCTGAGCGATCCATCAGCAACATTTGAAAAGATGCAAGAACTTCTCAAAACTAAAAACGACACATCGAGGTTTGTTGGACTTGCTCTACTCAAAAGTATGCTCGATAATGGCCAGCTTGTTCAAGATCCGGACCGACTTCATGTCCTGTGGGAAGCCCTCTCTCCAAAATTCCTCGATCGTCTTCTTCGTAGCCAACATAATGAGAAAACCACCAAGGCCGAGGCCAAAGATATGGTTGATCTTGCGGTGGCTGTATTGCATACATTTACGAATCTATTGCCTGCGAACGACCTCAAGGAAAAGAGGCTAACGGCGAGGATAGGTCCTCTCGTCAAATCACTACTCCAAAGGTATGATCACTACTCTATCCTATGAAATCCATTTCTAACTCTCGTCTAGCTCAGAGGAAACCACAGAATTAATTCTCAAAACTCTGTTGACTATCGTCAGCCAACCAGAAGGAGCTGTAGAATTTCTCAAGGTTGAAGATACAAGCCCTTTGACGGAAATTGCCACACAGCATCGTCTTGTCCTTGATATTTTCACTTATGCTTGGATTAAGGGGTCAACTCTTGAGGATGAAATACTAGCAGTCCGTGCAAGTATTGATAAGATCATCCCCATTCTCCTTGTTGTTTTCAAACAGACGGACGCAGTAACACTGATCCAATCTATCGGTAGCTTCCTTCCCAAGTTGGACCCAGCGGTAAGAACCCCATACACCCATCGACCAGACTTACGCTAACGTAAAGAAGGCTTTGACCATCGAGCCGCCATGGCTGATTCCCCTTATCTCAGCCCTGCGGCAACTTGTTGCGAGAAAACCTACAGCTACGGGACGGGCCGCTTATTCCCAGCTAGCAGCCGCATTACTTCAGGCATACCCGGCGCAATGTCCTATTCTACTTTTCAAAAACAGCGCTTCTGATACAGCTGACAGCAAGCCATTCTCCTATCTCTTTATTAATTTGCTGCTCATAGATCTACGCTCATCGTTTCCCTCATTGCTATCTAAGCTGAACAGCCCCGAATATCCTTCCATCTCTCATCGGCTAGCGGCTGATTTTGACATTCTTTCAAGCTTCATTGGATTCTTGGTCAGAAGTCTTGATGATGAAGGAGGGATTCCTTCATTCAGTATGCCGCCTGATCTCCTTCTAAAACTCCGGAAAGACATTGCTGAAACTGTTTCACTTACGATCGAGTACCTTCGCGATCGGTGGGATGCATCTGTTGCTGGAGCTTCTGGTCTGCACCCACTTGCCCGTACTGGTACTGCAGCTACTTCAGAAGGTACACGGCTCACCTTGACATGGGAATCAATGAAGGAAAATGTTACAGAAGACCCTTTGGTATTAGCCAGTATCAGAGCTCTTTCGATTTGGATTCGCGAAGATGAAAACGACAATCTACGCAATGAAAGCGCTGGCTTGATGGACACCTTCATTGAGCTTTACAAAGCAAGCGATAAAGGTTCTCTCGATTTTCGATATCCGATCCTCCTTGCGTTGGAAGTCATCATGCTATCGGATAATGGAGTTGAAGGATTCGTTGCACAGGATGGCTGGCAGATACTGTCTACTGATCTGCAATCGATTTTCCAAAATTCTGTTATGCCAAGCAATCCTGAAGGTTCCTCTCTTTTCGCCGAAGCTTCCCGGGGACTTGAGATCGTTCGAGTTCTCCTAGCAGTTTTAGATCATGAGACGACACACTTCCCTCAAGAGGATTGGATGGCATCTATTCCAGTCATAGCTGCTATCAAGCCGAGCAGTGCCTCGAGTTCCATCGCGCTTGAGCTTCAAATTGCAGCTCTTCAGCTCGCAACGGCGCTTTTGTCCAAAGCAGCTACTGGGGTCCATAAGAGATATCTTACGAGTATCCCAGCTCTATTGGGACTCGCAAATCAACTGAAGGTTCCTGTCAAGAAGCTTGGCAAAGATGAAGCTGCTGAGTTGCTAGATCTGTTGGAGGATGTTTCCTTGGAATTGGAAAACTTACGTGGTATTCAATAGTCGCCAATATCTCAATAGCCAAAAGAAAGAATTTGCTTTACTTTTATGTTTCTGAGATTCAACTGCATTGACCGATGCGATGGATCTATTGCTGAGATATTCAAGTGAGGCCTCTTCGCTCGCGATTCTCGAGTCACAGTCGTGTTGTTGAAATCCCCTCAACTACCACATCACGTATAGCCTAACCAAGGCCTGCTCTCAATCTTACAAATTCTTTTGCTTTGCAATCAATTCATGGTGCCATCGAATTCAACTTGTTCCGCGGACTTCTTGGAAGCTGAAGCTTATGTAGCTTGTCAGCAATGACATAGGTACAACTCAGTTCCTCGGTTACACTGCATATTTGTCTCTAGTCTCATTTTTTGGTCTTTTCACCGCAAACTCCTGAATGCAGTTTGTCAGCGTTCCACAGCAGTTCCACGCGACTGCTGCAGGCCCTTGCCCGACCCTGGTCCGCTTCCAACCCGCTCACATCTCATGCACTCCATCGGCAATATGTATAGCTCTATTCAATGACATAGGTCTGTTGATTTCAAAGGCTGAGTTGATTTTTTTTAGCTCGTTTTAGCTTGTTCTACCCCTCAAACATGTACTTAAGTACTTCCTCATCTCTCCATTAATTTCCCTGTACTTCATTCCACAGTTCTCGCCTCTTCACTGCTCCAGCACCTCAACAGATTCCACTGCCTCCCAACCATTACGTTCCAAGTCAAACCCAATCAATCACAATGGCAGTCACTATGGACGCCCTAATTCTCTCCGTCCCAGACAAAACCGCCAACCTCCAAAAAATCGCCATTCCCTCTCCGGGCAACAATGAACTCCTCATCAAAGTCCACGCTATAGCCATGAACCCCGTCGACGCTATGTTCACGCTCAATCCCTACGCCTCCGAAGACCAAACCAGAGTGATCGGCAGCGACTTCGCCGGGACTGTCGTCAAACTCGGCCCCAGCGTTTCCTTTTCCACTTCTATCCAAGTTGGCGCTCGCGTAGCTGGCTTTCTACAAGGTGCCTGCTCAGCTAACGAGCGACCGGGTGCGTTTGCGGAGTACGTGACGATAGATTGGGATTTGGTGTGGCGAGTTCCAGATGGGATTGCGTTGGAAAAGGCAGCAGGTGTAGCGTTGTGTGGGTTGACGGCTGCGCAAGGGTTGTTCTATAGGTTGGGTGTTGAGAGCCCTTTTGGTTTCGATGGCGCGGAAGCTTTCAAGAAAGACAAAAGCGGGAAACCGTTACGTATCTTCATCTACGGCGCCTCCACCTCAATCGGTCTCCACGCCGCCCAACTCCTCCACCTCGCCTCCCTCTCTTCCGGCCGACCCCTCCAACTCTTCGGCGCTGCCTCCAAAAGCAAACACGACTTCCTCACTTCTGCCCCGTATATCTTCACCTCCCTCATCGATTACCGCGATGAAAACTGGCCTGCTCAATTCCTTGAGGGCGAAGAGAAGGTTGATTTCGCACTGGATTGTATAAGCGCTGGGGAGAGCGTGAGACGTACGGGCAAAGTTGTGAAAGATGAGGGCAATATGGCAGTTTTTCGAAGTAGACTGGTGGGTGCGTGGTTTGCGGAAAAGGGAGAGTTGCCGTTTGAACCTGTTTATGGACTGGCTTGGGAGGGACTTGGGGCGGAGATTTCGTACTTGGGTGGTCCGTATTTCCTTTTCCTTTCCCTTCTCTCTCCGCCATCACCGAGCTAATATATCCTTAGGTCGTTTCGTACCCATCGATCCTCGAGCTCGCGCTTTTGCCGTGGCGTTCTATAAATTTCTCTCTGAAAACAGCGCCGCTGAAGGAGTGCTGAAATTCGTACCTAACCCCATCCGTCTCATGCCTGGGGGGCTAGAGAGGGTTGTCCCGGATGGCTTTCCCCTTTTGGGGTTTGGGGATATTGGGAAGAGGGGTGAGGGGGGGAGAAGCGAGGAGTGGATGAGGCCGGTTAGTGCGGAGAAGATTGTTTATCGGTTGGTTGAGGAGTAGAGGGGGGGAGGAGGAAAATGAAGTGATGCAGAGGGTTGGATTTTGGAAGGGGGCTTTTGATGGGAAAAGTTCTTTGGTTAAAGCGCTAGCCCATCTTTCCCAAAAGGATAACATTTTAAAAACTATCAATTCAGCTAACGCCCCTTTCTTTCTGAAACCAGGTTCAATTGAAGTTGCAACAAAACCTACTAGCAGAAATGGCGGCGTACATCTCATGGTTTGGCTTCCTGGCTTCGGCCAAAGTGTCTTCGCACGCACTCAAGATCGTGCCCTCTTCACCTGTGGGAGCTATGACGTTCATCCCAAAAGGTCTGCCATTGAAGTTTGCATACCCATGTGGATAGCCCAAAATAGATGCAATTGAAGCCATGCGTGCGAGAATCACGTCCAACTCATGACCTTTCATGATGCTTGAAATATTTGCAGTTGCCGTGCTCCACATATCCTAACGGCAAGCTTGCTCTCATCGAAATATCTCGCTCCAAGTTTTCGGAAGCCCGGTGTACATACCTAGCTTTCAATCATGTACTTTATGGGCCCGATTAATTATATATGATATTACATACAGTCCAGCCAGTCCCGAAAGCAGCAGCCCTCACCTCCAACACCAATACACATCACCTCGACACCTTCACCTTCAATCCCCACGCTCGACACACATCACCTCGCCAACACCCTCACCTTCGACACACATCACAGCATCGGCGCCGGCGTCCCTAACCTCCGCCCTGCCACAAATCCAACCACCACATAACCCAAATTAGCGAAGTCACCTCCACCAATCACATCCCGAAGTCCTTAAGCACCTAGTTCAGTTGGTTTCTCGGAACCCAGATCCCAATGGAGAAGTCCTTAGGTTCAATAACCTTAGTTCAGGTGAGCGCGTTCGGCGGCGCTTCAGCGTGGTAGATTGAAGGCACTCTCGAGGTGGTGTTTAAATAGCCTTCTTAAAAATCCTGCGCGCAGGGTTTCTAAACCCCGGCTTCGGCTGGGGCGGAGTTTTGCTGGTTTGGGTTTTGAAATTCTTTTTTTTCGTGTGCTGTTTTTTTTTTTTTTTTGAAAGCTGCGATGTTGTTTTTATAGTACCGAACTTTCTGTTATGGGTAGTGCTATGCGATTCCCTCGGTCTGTGTGACCTTTGACTTGGCTCCTTCAAGCGCTTTGAATGCGCCGATAATTTGGTCGGGAGGTGTCAAAGCAGAGGTCTTGTTCGGCTTGGTGCAAATTATACGGCGTGAGATGCCCATCAACCCATTTGCGGAAACACCTCTTATAGAACCAGCTCCAAAGAACCCCTCCCCACCCATACAATATTCCCTGCTCCGCCTTCCAAACCCAATGAAAGGTGAAACTCCTGCAACTTGAAGAGAAT
>QYAP01000353.1:0-42517 GCA_003988905.1 Hymenotorrendiella dingleyae
TTTTCGGGGCTCAATTGAGTTTCCCTCTCGATTAGTATTAGGAGTTAACATCGCAAGGCATCAGCCATATCGATAGACGTAACAAATAAATAAATAAATCATAGTAAATGAAAGCTAGAACGGGAGGGGTACATCTATCGTCTATTGGCTCTCTCATTCCGATCTTTATTCTCCCTCATAATACTATTATAACAGGATTTAAACTAAAAGAAAATGGGCTTATAATCTAATTAATACGGTATGTGTTCACAAATTCGCAGCACTCAACGCTAATGATTTGCTACTTCTTTACCAAATGCAAAACCAGTTATTAACTTATTGCTTCATCTCAAAATTAAAAATAATCAATCTTTAAATCATTTATTTACTATTTTCTCATTCTTTTCTACCTCTTATTTTGGGTAGTATTTAAAATAGTATTATAGGACAGAAATGAATTGATTCATGAGAGGAAATGATCGTATGATGAATATTTGAGAAGGATATGTGTGATATTGCTAAGAGAGAGATAGACGCGTTTGGTACACCAACAAAAGCCTTCAATACTCGGTCAAAATACGAGTTCATTTAGAGCGGATTTGGATAATCTTCAGCACTCTGTCAGAATTCAACCTTCTAGATCGATTACACCATCACAAATTATATCCAAAACTGTACTAAAAGATGCTATCTATTCACTTCATAATCTCATATCCCATAACAGTATCTACATCTCTCCGAAGCCGAGTTATACAAAAGCACACCAAGAAGTCTGCAATAACCCCAAACAAGATCTATTCGGCGGCCCCAGATGTTGATTATATAATGAAAAGTTCGTGGGAAAGTTTACAGTTTTAAGGCCGCCTCAACAAATCCTACTAAAAAATCATATAATAATATATCCCCCTAATCTGAGACCGCCGAGTATGAATCAATTGACCAAAAAATATCCCTCAAGGACTCGAACAATTTACTAACTAGGCTACTTATAGGGATCCCAATACGAAGAACCTTAAACGCACCTAACCCGGCTTCGTCCAAATATTTTCTTAGCAATACTGATATGGGAATTGAAAGTGGCATCACGGAGAAAGTCTTTCATATCCCCTTCAAGATCTGGCTAATACAGAATCATCAAACGTAAGTAACAAAACTTTAATTCCCTTTTAATCCTTAATTAATCGTCTATCCACTTATTATTCAGGGATTTAGTATTATCTATGCTACCAATAATGGAAATATATACAGTACCTACGATTACTCGCAGTAATTGCTTACAAGACGTTCCTCTCCAGGATCTCCAATTATGAGGCACATTGCGCCAGACTTCTACAGAGAATCGAAATCAAAGTTGGAGAGGGGTGAGTGGTCTTGTAAGCCAACCAATGCGGACACAATGGATTTACCCACAGTCAAGGGAAATCAAAAAGTCACATGGCACAAACTTGAAAAATTGATGGAAACGGTCAATTTCAGGAGCCAGCCAGAAACTAGCTACTATCTGATCAAATGTACAGTTCTAGGACCTGGACCATCACCCCATCTTTTCTACATGCGCTCTATTTAGCGCGCAAAAGTAGACAAATACCCCCAGGGCCAGCATGATTCTATTTTGCCAGACCGATGCACATATATTTCTTTATGAGGGGAGTAATAAACAAACAGGCACAATTACATTGAAGGGGAAGGGGAGGGCATGATGTAAAGGGGGGTAGCAACGTCAAATGCTCGACGCTATGCAATGCTCGTGGTGATATTCTGAAATGACGTAGAAAAAAGGATGTAGCAGATGCGAGGGCTTCAATAGACAGAGAGTACCCAAATTGATGAGCTGAGTATGCATTCAGGGGTATGGAAAAGCTGCTGTATTCCAGACAAGGTTCGTCCTTCGTTTGCAAGCAAATCCATCTTAATTGGCCAAAGCTCCTCCGGGGACACAGACACCTTGGCGCACCACCAATGAAAACCCTCCTTGGTTTTTCAAATACTGGGGATTCAAGACACCGGAATTGCACTACTCGCTGACATTCGATGTTTGCCTGGATCAGGATGGACAACCTCAGCGCGGCGCTTGATTGGAGCAGTGGGAGACGGCGGCAGTGGGTCTTCTTGAGTATACTCTTCTTCCCCCTGGCTGTCATCGTACTCGTTTTCATAATTATTTTCATAATATTCCTCGCTTTGGCTCTGGGTCCCTTGACTCTGGCTTCGGTTCGGATTGATTGGTGGGGCTTGAGAGCTTTGTTGGTTCGAACCTTGGCGGTCTTGAGCTGGTGGATTTTTTGCAGCAGTCTTGCTTCCTTTCTTTCCTTTTCGGCCCTTCATCTTCGCCTTCTCCAACAATCTCTTCCTCTCTGCCTCTTGCTTCTTGACCCGTCGGTCCTTGATCTCGTACTGCTTGATGAGGGCTTCCGGGGGTCTACCAAAGATTCGCTCGTATTCGCAGAACTCGCAAATCCATACGTCTTCTGCAGCGGGAGGGTGGTGGTAATTTTTGTACTCCTGTTGCTGTCGGCGCTGTCGAGCAGCAATAAGATATTCTCTGCCAGTACGGCGCCGGTTCTTCTTGGCTGGTGCAGGTTGAGCTGGAGGTGGCTTCATATTTTGAACAGCTGCTAGACCTTGCTTGGCCTGTGTAACTGCCGAAGGACTTGCAGTCATATTGGGACTTGTCTGCGTAGCATGGGTGCTCATCTTGGCATTAGGGGGGTTCGAATGTACGATGGTCGAAGCAGCCGGGCCGGGGTAGCTTGGTACTTGTGAGTCGCATGTAAACGTGAACTGAGTTGAGGCTGTATTGGATTTTTTGGAGGCTTGTTGATGTAAATTTTCTTGCCCTCTCGCGGGAGTGATGGCATTTTTGTTGGCATTGGCATCAGCAATTGATCTAGAAATGATGCCAGGTGTCTCGGCTTTGAAAACGTTAGCACCAAAGAGCCTTGAGGTGAATCTTTGTTGGAGATACATGAGGGGCACTGACGTTGTTTGGTTGTACGACCGTTTCCCCAGTTTGGATCAGGTATATTCCTCAAAGGGCTCCTTCCATTTCTAACACGGCCGTACCTGCCTCTTCCCGGGCCAGAAAGACCCTGTGAAGCAACACCACCCGGACTGTGGTAAGCAGCAGGGCTACCCGATTCCTCGGGAATATCATCAGAGATACCCATACCAGCCATTTCATTCGATAGATGTCCTCCGTTTAAATTCGAGTCTCCGGGCGTTGGAATCTTTCTTTTTTTCTTGTTGTTTGTATTTTCGAAGGAGTCATAACTGTCCGCCGAGGAAGCACTCGAGGCCGGGGCTTGCGGATTTGGAGTCTTGCTCTCTGGTTTCTGTACATAGCGGTACGACCGTCCAGTTGTTGTTTCCGAGTGCCTCGAATATATTCGACTTCTATAAGCAGCATCGTCCTCGTCACTGTCCAGCTCATCCCCGCACTTTCTAGTGATGTAACCACGTTCCATCTCCTCCTGCCTCTCACGCTCACTGGGATGTTGAGACTCCGCTAAGCCGTTCGTCCCTCCATCTTCCCGCAGGCTGTAAGGGTGGTAGAAAAGGGGAGTGGTGGTCTTTGGCACAGGAGGGTATTTTATAGAATCAGCGACATCGGGCGAAAGTCGTTCGCGGAGGCGTCTCTTGGGTAACGGCCGAATGGGTCGTTCTGGATAGGGGGAAACGGGATCCGGAGACATGTCTCGTGGTGATTCGGGGGAGAAGCCTGTAGAGTTGTTGAAAAGAAACGAGTCAGCCACGCGTAGATGTCATGGTACAAATATATATTCTCGCACATGTTGCTTCAACTGGGGCGGGAGTAGCCGTACCCATCACTGACGCAACGACGGCAGGCAGACCCGCCAATAACACCCAACTCCTGGACCGGTTCTTGATGAAAATGTCGATTCAAATGCCTGCCGGGTGACAGGAACGATCACAGTGAATTTTCCTGGGCCCCTATTATTCCCTGAAATATCACGCATCAGCCAGAATCCACGAAACCATGCCCCTCAACACTTGATGGTCTCTCGTTCTTGGCCACAACCATAGCTGGCCCGAACGCTGTCCAGAACCACATAGTCGGCAGGCCAGCTGCGGCCGGTGAACGGTGACGACGTACAGTTTCTTCTCTGATTTCCGATTGCTCAGCGCTCCAAAATGACACCGGGTCGTCAGGCCGATCCGACAAGCGGGAAACAGGTGGGAGGAAAAAGAGGAAAACGACCGACAGGTATCCAAGTCCAAGAACGAGTCTTCAATGGCAGCGAAATGTCGGGAGAATCAGCAATTTCGTTGTGTTGATGCGGAAGGCGGTGATCGCTGCAGTGAATGTTTGGTGCTGGCACTCAATCCATTTTAGATCGATGAACGCACGCTACGCACACGCTACGGTACCCTAAGATGTCTTGGCATGAGCTTGCTGACTAAGCGGCCCTTCCTTCCCACTCCCAGCAGCCAGCCGGAGCCAGCCAGCCCAGCGCTGCGAAAGAGGGCCGAAGCACCAGGAGGGCGTCCCTCTTTTTGGCGTGAACTGATTATTTCCCAGGAATTCTTTCTCCGCCCACAACACCCAACCATGACCCCCCGATTCTCCCCAGTCTTTCGTTCGATGGTCGCGGATTCCTCCTCTTCGCTCTAGTATCTCGAGTCCTCTTTTATACTCAATTCAAAGCTCCGATCCCTCCTTTCTCGAGCGCTGTCGCTGCGGCAATTGGAGCTTCTCCTCAACTCGACTCTCCGCACACGTCGAGAATTTCCCTCAATTCGACCTCTACCAACGCGCTTTGGCTGGGATATCATTATATTATCCTTCTACAATATCGTACGAGCATCTGCTACCCACAAGATACTGATCAAGAATGGATACTGCCCGGCGCTCCTCAAGGGCCGCTCGTTCGAGCCAACCCTTACAATCGAACTCACATCACTCCTCTGCCTCCTCGAACTCGTCCGGTCGCGCCGAAAGAGCTACTCGATCAAATCCCAAGACAGAATCTCCGCGGAAGTCCACACCCTCTGGCTCACTCTCGTCGGAACCTCCAGATGACGCCGTCGCGACCCCCGCCGAGGACGCTGTTCAAACACGTCGGAAGCGTGGGCGCGCCGACGAGAGGGTCACAAAGACGTCATTGATTCAAGAGGCTGCCATGGCTATGACGGCAAATGGCAACGACGAAGCTGTGGAAGACGATGAAGCTGTTCGCTGCATATGCGGCTTCGACGATTACCCTGGCCCGCCACAGCTCGGCGACGAGGACAGCAAACATGGCATAAAAGACGGAATCGAAGAACCTATAATCTCAGTGGCAGATATCACAGAAGATGGTGCTGGATTTTTCTTGCAATGCGATGTTTGCAAAGTTTGGCAGCATGGATACTGTGTCGGAATCATGAATGAAGACATGAGCCCGGAAGAATACTTTTGTGAAGAATGTCGCAAGGATTTGCATAAAATCTTCACGGCGCCGAATGGGTATGTTCTTCTACAATTGTTTCAAAAAACCTCAGTTTCCTTTGTCAATTCATCCGCCGGTCAGCTCCCATGCAAGAAGGTGGCGCAGATCAGTCTCACAAGGCTGTCTACTCAGATCCCACCAAATGGCGACTGATGAGCCTTCCTCAATTATACAACAATTCCAAGCAAATCACTAACATGATGGGTCGCAGTCAACGATATTCGCATTACCTACCCCTCTACCAAAGTCTCTCCCGAACGACCTCACGAGCTGCCTCCTTTTCAAAAGATGGCACTCGCTCCCCACGCGGCAGCAAAAGTGGTCGCCCCTCCTCGAGCCTTCAAAGCGCAAAACGACGATCTACAATGAACAGTAGGGATGCTGCATATGATGAAGAGGAGCAATTGCGACGAGCAATCGAAGCCAGCAAAGGGGAAAAGAGTGGTGAGAGCACAGATGGTGGAACCGCTGCAACTACCACCAGGAGGGGAAAACGAGGACGTAGTAATGATAGTGAGGAGTAAGTTGCAAATGAATCTATATCTGTGGTGTCGAAAGAGAACCGTTTCTGATATGCTCCCAGGAAACCGGATGGCCCCAAAAGACAGAGGACCTTATCAACCTCGCCATCTCCCGTCCAAGAACAGAATGAGACCCCTCAAGCGGATTCCGATGATGGTAATAATGGCCGTCAACCGAGCACCAAGAAGATCAGAGGTGCTGCGGCTCGGAACCATAAAGAAAAGGAGATGAGGGAGGAGCAGCGCGAGAAGACCCGACAAGAGGCTGCCAATAAGAGAAAAGGGCGAGCTGAACGTCGAAGGATTGAAGGTAAGTCTGACAATTCTTTTTACGATGACGATAGCAATTCAGCATATATACTAAACTTGTGAAAACAATAGATTCCGAACCCTCAGAAGACATACCTCTCGCAGCGAAACCCGCGGTAACTAAAGCGATAGAAGTTGTTCCTCCGCCTCTGGATCCACCACCTCCAGCCCAAGTGATAGTTCCAGATACACCACCGCCGATAGTGCCACCACCAACATCGCATAAAAAGGGTGGCAGGCCACCGAATGCGCGCAAAGGGAAATTAGGCAAAAACCAATACACCAAAGATCGTGACATACAAGATGGTGATAACCCTTCTCCGAAAAGGTCGCAATCTCGAGATGTACCTAGGGCCGAAGAGAACAATCATGGATCTGCTAGTGCAAGTAAAACAACGAACCATGAGAGAGAAGGAAAGACGACGAAATCGAAAGGCGCCGGTAGCAAAGTCACCATGAGCGATATGAGAAAGCGCGTGGCGAACATTATGGATTACATTTCAAGGACTCAACTGGAAATGGCGGGAGAATCGATGTCTCCTGGGAGTGTGGATGCGGCGGAGAAGACGATTCGGGGTATTGCAGATGGGTTACCGATGATAAAAGTTAATGGTAAAAGTGGCCCGGAAGGAGGAGGTGGCGATCGAGGGGATCCTGCGGAAAGGGATTTCAAAGATCTGAGTTGTTTGGAGATGATGGATGCGCTCACTCGGCAACTGGTTAAATGGCAGAAGGAGTTTACTTGATAACGATTCGTTTGATGGAAGAAGAAGGATGGCATTGTCGAAGCAAGCGAGGTTAGGTTACAAAGCCAAGGAAAGGTGGCAGGATTACTATTACAGACCGAATAGGTCTTTCGGACTCTCGTGTGGTCGGTTTTTGGAGTTTTAATGTGAGGGATATATCAATTGTTGGTCTACGACTGGACTAGGCGGAACCGGACAGTACAATGGGAATTATGGTCAGCCCAAAAATAGGCGGCGCTTTTTTTTTGGTGGGCAGAACTTGTGGGCAAATTTGGTTGGGGCAATCTGTGAATATGTCTACGATACCCGATCTTACTTTTATAACTGTAGTTTAGAAATATTTAGCTCCTGGCTAATGGCTGGCTGGCAGAGATAGCTTGGCTTTGGACCAGCTTGCTCGAAATACAATCAAAAGTTGGCGATATTGTGCATTTGTTCCGAGTTCGTGGGTTGTGAAGGTGATATATAGCTGGCTGGATCAGATAGGCAACTTCCATCCGGGTTGCATGGATGGAAAGAACCCGGTTGGGTACTCGTCTGAAGTTCAGTTGATCAGAGGGGAATTGGGAGTGATGGATCTAAGATAACGAGCCTAGGTTAGGGGGATTTCGGATAAGTACCGTATTAATTAGTATACGAAACCCCCCTTTTTTAATCTTAATTCTCTATAATAACCTGAAATTATTAACCTTACAAAACAAGAAAATGGGGTTCTTATATTCTAATTAATATGATAAGCAACTTCCATCCTGGTTATATCGAAATAATAACAAGAACCCGGTTGGGTACTCGTCTAAAGTTCAGTTAATCAGAGAGGAATTAGGAGTAATGAATCTAAGATAACGAGCCTAGACTAGAGGGATTTCGGATAAGTACCGTATTAATTAGTATACAAGACCCCCCTTTTTTAATCTTAATTCTCTATAATAACCTGAAATTATTAATCTTATAAAGCGAGAAAGGGGGGTTTTATATTCTAATTAATACGATAAGCAACTTTCATCCGGGTTACATCGAAATAATAATAAGAACCCGGTTGGGTACTCGTCTGAAGTTCAGTCATCCAGTCTCTTCATTTAATTGATTGACCTAAGATAAGTTTGGGAGGGGGGGGGGGTAGGATTTTGGAGGGAGAGTTGGGTGAATATTGGTGGTTTGTGTACTTGTCTGAAGTTCAGTCGTTGGATTGTGAGGTTTGGGCGCGGGGGAGTGGAGATGGGTTGTAGGGGTAAAGGGAAGGGGGATCATATTCGTGGTGGGATTAGCTTCGAAGTGAATCTATTTGTTTCATTCTATGGGTAGCTAGTGCTAGGGTACCTGTACTGTACATTCTGACTGCCCTAATTTAGCCCCGGAGAATTGGTCTATCTCTATGATGAGCAAGTGGTTGATGGATCAGGAGGCGTAGCTCGCGTATTCTTTGTTGAAAGCCTGAGTAGTGTTGGTTCAGCTATGCTCAAGATGGGAAAAGGAGAAGACGGGGGATGGGGGTTCTTACTCGACCTATCACCATTCTGCGGATTTCGCTTGTTCCTGCACCGATTTCGTATAGTTTCGCGCTGGGTGAAGTTAGCATTCTTCGGTCGAATTGCGATGGGGGAGGGGGGCGTACTCTCGTAATAACCTCGACGCAGGCATCTCCTCTACATAACCCATTCCCCCAAGTAACTGTATACAATCCAATGTACACTCTGTTGCTCTCTCCGCCGCATAAAGAATAGCACCAGCACAATCCTGCGTTCGGATTTCCCCTAGTTCATCGACTTTCCGAGCCGTGGTGTATGTGTATGCTCTTGACACTTGAAGTTTGGTATACATATCCGCAAGTTTACCTTGCACTAACTGGTTGTGAGCAATTGGGGTGCCAAACTGTTTTCGTTGATGGGTGAATGGGAGAGTGATATCTAGTGCTGCTTGCATGATTCCAAGGGGTCCAGCACTCAAAACTAAACGTTCGATATCGAGACCTTCCATGAGGACTTTGACTCCACGGTTAATCTGTCCAAGAACGTTTTCTTTCGGTACGAATACACCTTCGAAGACAAGTTCTCCGGTGTTGCTTCCACGCATGCCCATCTTGTCGAGCTTTCGAGCGCAACTGAAGCCTTCAAATTGCTTTTCAACTAGGAATGCAGTGATGCCTTTCGAGCCTGCGTTGGGTTCTGTCTTGGCGTAGACTACAATCACATCGGCATCTGGGCCGTTGGTGATCCACATTTTGGTGCCGTTGAGGACATAACCGCCGTCGACTTCTTTGGCTGTTGTTCTCATACTGACAACATCGCTTCCAGCACCGCTTTCTGACATTGCCAAAGCACCGACTTTCGTCCCCGCAATCAGACCTGGTAGGAACTTCTTCTTCTGTTCCGGGCTGCCATTCAACTGTAACTGATTGACGCAAAGTTGCGAATGCGCAGCGTAACTCAGACCAATCGACCCAGATGCTCTTGAAATCTCTTCCATCACAACACAATGGGCTTGATATCCCAAGGCTAATCCACCGACATCTTCGTCCACGGTGATTCCTAGAAACCCTGCATCCCCGAGCTTCTGCCACATCTCGTGGGGAAAAGAGTTGGATTGATCTGTTTTCGCCGCTAGCTCTTCGGGAATCTCACGACGTGTGAATTCTTGCACTCGTTCTCTGAGTTCTTCAAGATCACTTTCCAGGGGTGCTTCGAAGCCTTTGGGGTGTTTAGATGAGGCATTCCGGCGAGCTGCTAGTGAGAATGACTGAGCTGCAGGACGTAGTGGGAGACATGGACGGGTTGCCGCAAAAGAACGAAGACATTTCATGGTTGCCATGTTGAAAAAAGATGAAATCTCGGAGTTGAGATTTAGACTTCCTGCATGGTGTTGTAGACCTTCTTAAACCGATGCGCCAGGAAAGCGGGTCCGAAACCCTGGGATCGACCAGAGGCGCTGGTCCCCGCATAATCCGCCCTCCCTTGGCCTCCTTCCCTGCCGCGTCCGCTTTAAGGCGCGAGTAACCGACACGCTGACTTCCCATCAACAAGCCGAGCAAGCTCAGGAATTAATGTAGAGCTGCAATTCCACCAAGCTGCGTTTGCGGCACACCTACACTTTGCCATGTCGACATTACGCATTTCCAAAGGAGCATTGAGAGCTTCACGACGTCTGGCGACGTATTACCCCGCCATTCCCCAGACTGCAACGCCCGCAGTTCTCCCATCCATCTCCCGACGATGTATTGCAACGCATTCGATACCGAGTCAAGCAAATGCCATATCCGTGATCCCCACGACCGTTGACCCGTCCTCTGAGGAATACAAACAAAATGCCTCACAAATGGGAGAAGTTATGGCGAAGCTGGAAGAGTTGACAAAGAACATACATCAGGGAGGACCACCGAAGGCGCGGGAAAAGAACATTGCGAGGAATAAGATGCTCCCACGAGACCGGGTTGCTGCGTTGATTGATCCGGGGACTTCGTTTTTGGAATTGAGTGCTTTGGCCGGTCATGATGTGTATCCAGATGCCGAGGTTCCTGCGGGCGGTATTATAACTGGGGTTGGAGTTATTGAGGGGGTGGAGTGTATGATTGTTGCGAATGATTCGACGGTTAAGGGGGGAACTTATTTTCCTATTACTGTGAAGAAGCATTTGAGGGCTCAGACAATTGCTCAGGAGAACAATTTACCGTAAGCTTGTCATTCTAACATTCTTAGCCCCGGCTTAGCTAACTTTGGTAGCTGTGTTTACCTCGTCGATTCCGGTGGTGCAAATCTTCCACACCAAGCAGATGTCTTTCCAGATCGAGAGCACTTTGGTCGGATTTTCTTCAACCAAGCTAGGATGAGTTCCCAGGGAATACCACAGATTTCCGTGGTGATGGGACCGTGTACTGCTGGAGGTGCTTACGTGCCAGCCATGTCTGACGAGAGCATCATCGTCGATGGACAAGGTCACATTTTCCTGGCTGGACCACCACTAGTCAAGGCCGCGACAGGAGAAGTTGTTAGTGCCGAAGATCTTGGAGGTGGTAAAATGCATACCTCCGTTTCGGGCGTAACGGATTATCTAGCAGTAGACGATGCACATGCAATCGTTCTTGCAAGAAGATCTATCAGCAACCTCAATTGGCCAAAGAAGGAATTCCTTCCACCCACAGCATACGAAGAACCTTTACACGATCCAGAGGAGCTCATCGGAATCGCAAGCACGAATCTCCGACGTCCTATGCCCATTCATGAGATCATAGCCAGGATTGTCGACGGCAGTGTATTCTCCGAGTTCAAGCGCGACTATGGAAGCACTCTCGTCACTGGCTTCGCGCATATCTACGGCCAAAAAGTCGGGATTATTGCAAACAACGGTATCCTCTTCTCCACCTCCTCCCTCAAAGGCGCACACTTCATCGAGCTCTGCTGCCAGCGGCAAATCCCCTTGATCTTTCTCCAAAATATCTCGGGGTTCATGGTTGGTACAGACGCTGAAAGGGAAGGCATTGCGAAGAATGGAGCGAAACTTGTTACGGCAGTTGCGTGTGCGAATGTGCCGAAGTTTACGGTTGTTGTGGGTGCGAGTAATGGTGCGGGGAATTATGGGATGTGTGGAAGAGCATACAGTCCTAGATTCCTGTGGATGTGGCCAAATGCGAAAATAGGTGTTATGGGCTCTGAGCAGTTGACGGCTGTCATGGAAACTGTCGGTAAAGCAGTAGATCCAGAGCTTAAGGCTCGTATAGAAAGAGAAAGTGAGGCAGTCTTCTCGTCGGCGCGGTTGTGGGTAAGTGATAAGTTTCTTTTAGGCAGGCGGTTGAGGGGATGGGAGGGCTGAGGGACACATTTGCTAACGGGAAATAGGACGATGGCGTTATACCACCAAGTCACACTCGAAGAGTCCTTGGTCTGGGTTTGAGGGCTGCGTTGGGGGGAAAGAATGAGCCTGTGGAGACGAAATTTGGCGTTTTTAGAATGTAACTTCTCAGTGAAGAGTAAAGAACAGCATTAGAAGGCGCAGTAACAAATTGCTTTTGGAGAGACTAACTTTGAAAGATGTTGTATTGAGATAATTGAAAGTGCAAAATAGGAAGTTTAGTGGAGGGTAGCCGTTGGGGGGTTTTGCAAGGTATAAATTCGACATACCAGTGGGTGATATGACAAAATCATCAGCACAGATGAATTCGAAACAAGAGAGACATGTGGAGATGTGTCGAGGCGGTATTGTAACGAGTGATTGAATGATGGGGGGAAATTTTGCCGGGTGAAAGGCTAGGACGAAGGGAAAGGTGAAGAGTGTTACGGGAAAATTTCATTGTTAATTAACTTCTAGAATCTACTATGGTTTTACTACCGAAATAGAAACTACTACCGAAAAGAGGAGTGCTGCTGAATCTTCCTTATCCTCTTCTCGTGAAATTCACAAGTTACGGTATGTAATCGGAATCTGAACTCTTTTACACCATGGTATTTTGGGGGCGAGTTATTGTTTTTGACCCTTGGCAAGGCGTGATGGGAACTTGGGAATAGAGTCTTCGTTGTTCACATCTTCACTGGTTGGATTTTGGGCTTTGTTGTGGTTTGGGTTAGGGTTGGGGTTTATATGTGGGATGGGAGGAGAGGAGGATGGCAAAGGACTACAATAACTTGGGGGTTTCACTGATTGTTGTGGGATGAAAGCTGTATTGAGAGAAATAGGAAGGAAAATGGGAAGTATTATATAGCAATGTATCTGGTTTTGAAAGGTATAAATTCTATGTAAAGTGCTAGCGGCGGTGGCAATGCTGGCTAATCAGGCATCTGGTGGAACGCTCAGGGTTTTGAGGGATTCGTCACGGCCTCATGTTGGTATAAGTCGCGCTAACGATGAGATTTCTTTCCTGTTAAACTTCGATTATGTAAGACGTTCTCTCCCTACCATATATCATAGGCTATCCTCGACACCCTTGGCGTCACAATCGCCTAGACCCAACTTCGAGTTTGGTGGCCGTATATATATATACCTACATCTTCTCTTAAAGAATCCCGACCATCGCTACACAACTTCACGAAGCTCCAAGTCAGTGTCCTGGAAGAGTAAATGGAGATCGTTAATTACCTCGGTGAGCCAAGTGATCATTTTACGGAATCTTCGCCGCTGGAAAGATCCTGCTTGTGAGGGAACAGAATGGTGGGGGGCCGAAAGTGGGTCTCTGTAGTATATCCTCACAGTTCGCTTAACGAACCATTTCTCTCTTCGTAGGCAAGTTACTTCTTAAAACGTGTATTGACATCAAGCAGTACTTTTTTGAAGAGACGAAATTCTTGGGCATCTTTGGGACAACCAATCCTACTGCGGCTCAACACATTCAGCTTGGCATGTAACAGTCGGTATTGGGAACAGTTACCCTGTCAAGAAGGCTCAAGCAGCAACTCGACGGTGCTATTCAGCGTGGACAAGAGATGCTGGTTTCTGAAGTCGAGTATTGTAGAGTTTTGCTGCCGAAGAGTAAGCTGCTACTGAAATTTCAATGTCCTCTGTATTCACAGGGCGTCCACTTTTACCAAACAGAGAAATTCTGGAACAAAAGGAAGTGGTGACTGAAATGTACTGTACAAATCATCTGGCACTCTTCAACTTGGCAAAGATAGGTCTTCCACCCATTGCTTCCACCATACGATAAAATTGCATTCCGCCATTCTTTTATTTGGTGTTCATTGATAGATTTTATATACCCTGTAGGTGTCTTATGTAAGCCCCTTTTATCTTCTAACCTTTTCTAATTTCTTTTGTTGATACTGTACTGTCACTATATATGCACTTAACAGTTGAAGCAAGGAAGCTTAAGCCTCCCCAGGCATCACTCTCTGATTCCGACTATAAATTCAGCAACAGCCACCAATTAATTTGGACAAACGTCAGAGCAATTGCCGATCATGAAGTTGCAGATCGAATAATAAGGCCAAGAAAATTAAGGGTTCTGAGATTATTGAAGATTTAGTTATGTGATATTGGCTTGGGGGAAGGGATTACTGTGGTTATGTGGTGGGATTTTGGGTAGGATGGGGAGATGGGGAAGACAGGATGTCAGTTGGTTGAGAAACCGGGTAGCGTTTTACTGCCGAAATAAATGTTGCTACCGAAATTTCAACATCTCCACATATATCAGTCAACGAGATCTCGTGTCAATCTTCAGACCTTTGGTACCAAATCCTCATCTTCAACGTCGAATATGCTGATATTCTCAAGTTCAGAAGCCTCTCTATCTTCACCACCTAAATTCTCGATGAGATTCTTTGCAATCTTATGTACAATCTCATCTGCATTGTGAGTAGCTTTTATAGAGGTGTCAGTGGCGTTTGATTGCTGGTCTTTGGGTGCTTATCCGGGCTCATCTGGATAAACTAAATCGTTAGAAAGTTGTATGATGCTCGTGAGTCTATCGCGATCGCATACAGTGCGGAATGGAAATTGTCTTGTTGGCTATTATTGTTGTTGGAAATCGTGAATGCTAGATGGTTCTACAGGGGGAAAGGTCCTAGAAAGGGGTATATAAGCGAAAATAAAGACGTGGCGTTGTCTTGGAAAAAGAGGAGAGGAGAGGAGATGAGAAGTGAGATACTCTGTAAGGGCTGTGATGGTTTGGCTTCAAGCGAGATCGAGATAAAAAGAGTTATTGCCAGATATGGAACTCAAGATGGGTGAATCGAGATACACTTCGACCATCGTATTCCTATTTAATCCTCTTCTCATCCAGCTAAAACGAAGCGGCAACGAGACTCACAATGGCTACTTCTTTATTTCCAGAATCCGAGGGTTGGCTGTCTTCTTGATTGCAACAGTTCATGGAAATGTGTCAATGCCCTCTCTTGGCAATTGGAGAATGGTTTGATACTGGCTGAATGGGCGTAAATTTGGCTGCAATTTCGAAGGGAGGGGATTGAAGCTGATTTTGCTGTTGAAATGGGGAGTGCTACCGAAACATCGATACCATTCATAACCTAAAACGGTTTACTTTGTTTGAGTTCGAGAACCATCAGGGATGGTTGGTAAACTTGGTTGGATTGAAAGTGCTTTGTATAAACTTAGGCAAATTGAGCCAGGAAGATAAGTGTGTAATGAAGAGTGTATCTTGCCAAAATCGCCGTTTTTTATTCGTTTTTTGGTGTGTTCTTTTTAGTCTAGCAGGAGTATTACTTTTTCTGATTTTGTAGAGCGTGGGGCATATCTCTGTGGACTGAAAAAGCAGCATGCAGCTGGGGTCATGTCTAGGAGGAAGATGGGAGAGATACTATGGGTAATATTTATTATTATGAAGGATAAGGCTAAATTCTGCTGATTTATGTAATTTTGGACGTGAACTAATGGTTGATGGGGTCGTATCGTTGAAGTGTTGAAGTAGTGTTTGTGGTACCCTGTTAATTGAGCGTACAGGCCCCTCTTTCGATTCTCTGTACGGTATTCACCAAAACTAAATCTAATACCACTCGCATCAATACCCGCGAACCCCTCACTTTCTATAAAGCAAACTCCATGTCCTCACAAAGCAGAGTAGCATTGAACCCGGGTTATAGCAACCAGTTAATGCCCCCTATAGCGCGGTTCAATACCGTTTCAAGTTTCCATCCACCACTTTTAACACCCCTGCAACACTTAGAAAAGTACTCCAATAACTAAAACTCCTTCTTCTTGAAGTAAGGAAAATGAAACCCACAAAGCGATTGACGAAATTCTTGCATTGATCTCAAATCAAAGTCGCAGCACTTCTGTTAGATTTATGAAGGTGCTGAGAAACACTTAGCTCATTTACCACCGTTAAGGAAGAGCATAGCCAACGATCATCGGTTGAGAGTCGACTGGGTGTACACGCAAATAGACTCTCGGCAGTTGGCAAAGAAAATATTGAGCGTGGCGAGATTTAAGTTCTTGCAGGCATGAACTTCCATTTCTCAGCCGCAAAGACTTGTTAGCGAGCAGATATTTATTACCGAGAAATATTCTACTATCGAAATATCGCATTCGTGATTCGTAGATATTTGGATACATAGGTATGCTTAATCGAAGGTAAGCTATTGAGAGATCTTTTACTTGCCATCGCGAAATCAACCACAGAACGAAAAGGTATACTCTAGAGATGCATTCTTCAATGGCCGAAGCTGGTCGCACACGTACGAATTATTGTTGTGATTTGGTTGTGTTGGTGCCAGAGTGGTAGATATGGACTTTCATTGTGGGTTTGCTATGTGGCTGGAAATAGAATGAGAAGTGCAGGTGAATAAGCTAATAGCAGTTCAAACATCCAGTGATACAAAATACAGCCGCAACGTGTTACAGTGCTTATACCTGAGGTGATACAAGAACGACGACCCAAGCTCGTGAAATGTATCGCGAACAGAAAGGAGAAGGGTGGAAAGCTATTACCAACAACGTTTTTCCTGCAGGCATGTCTAATTACGAAAAGCCCGACTCAAGAACACATCTGATGTGCCACCTGAGATAGCCGCCCAAATCTCACCTGGCCGCTTCTGTCAACATGACTTCCCCCCCCCCCCAACAAGCGCACTTCCTCGAGCTGATCAATGTCCGCGTTTATGGACAGTTGCGCAGGGTTTTGTGAATATAGTTAAGCATGAACTCGAACCCCTGCGCCTTGAGTTGACTCTTGCTGCCGAAAGGGATTTCACCACCGAAAGTTCAGTATCCTCGAGACCCACCAGTTTTTGAAAGCCCAACGTCATAGGACATGGTATAGGTGTTTGCGTCTATTTGAAAAGGATCTTATCGTCGTTGATTATCCCGCAGGTAAGATTAAACGCTAGCAGCCCCCGTGTGATCCCAAACAACTCGAATGTTTATTTATACAAAGGTTTCTCATGTGCATATGGGAAAATATATAGTTAGTATTGCATTTCGACAGTGTAAACAAGTTGCAATCAGTGATAACTTTATACAAAGAGAAAATCCCAACCAACCAACTCCTCCCAACTCCGCATTCTCAAACTCACGTCTGAAAAAGAAACCTCACATCCTCATCACTAACCACCGGCCCCTCGGGAACATTCTCACCCGCAGCAACCCTCGCGAGTTTCTTCTTATTCTCTCTTGTCAGCAACTTCCAAAGCACCACCGTATTAACCAAATTAAAAACCAAATACCCCAACGCAAAACTATGACCCAAATACCACCTAGGACTCGTATTCGGCCGATAAAGTTGCGTGCCTAAGATAGCACCACAATTCCCAATGGTAATCGTCATAGCGGTTGCGGTTGCGCGTTTCGACTGGCCGGAGACATTGGCGGCGGGCCAGGAGAGTACGAGTGCTGTAGAGGGGTAGATGCCTGCTGCGGCGAGGATGGTGCCGAAATAGGAGACGCCAGGTTTTTTGGTGGGGGCGGAGAGGAGGATTATGTAGCCGATTATGGAGAGGGAGGATGAGAAGAGGATGAAGGGGGTGCGTTTGTGGGTTTTTTCAGAGGCGACAGCGATGATGATTGTGAGGATGGTGGCGAGGGCGTAGGGGGGGACGGTGAGGAGTTGGGCTTGGGCGGCGGTGTAGCCGAGTTGTTTGATTATGGTGGGGAGGAAGAGTGAGAGGGTGTAGAGAGGGAGGCTGCAGGGTTGTTAGTTTAGGTATAAAAGGGGGGAGGGGGAACGGACGACATGGTGTGGAATCCAAGCCCGTAGAGCCAGCATTTGTAGTCTTTGAGTGCGGCTCTTACGTTACTCCATTGGAAAGCCTGAAGGAAAAGCGAATTAGCAAGGTTCGAAGTAATGGGTGCAGGATGAGACATTTAAGAAGTTGCAAGAGATGTAAGCTCAGGGAGAAGGGGGAAGAAAGGCGAAAGTAATCAACCCCGTAACCCTGGGCTTAAATCCAATCTGGACACAGGATTCAAGAAGTTGTAAAAAAAAGCAGACTTACCTCAGTATTAGTAGCATCGGAATCACCCTTCAAACGAGCATGAATAAAAGCCCGCTCAGGTTCCGTCAAAAAGGGTGCCGTTGAGGGATAATTATGGATGAAAAAATATGCGCCGAGAGCAACGACAACAGTCAAAAGCCCCTCCTATTAAAAGGTTAGCCCTCTTATCCCTTGCTCATCTCCTACTCTGCTCTCCTCATCTCACACACTTACCAAAATAAAAATCCACCTCCACCCAGCCTGCCCCCCAACACCCTTCATAAACCCAATCCCATAGGCCAGAATCCCACCAAACGCACCCGCCAACGACGCTGCCGAAAAGAAGAGCGCGACGCGATAATGCGTTTCAGTGCGTTTGTACCACATGGACAGGTAAAAGACTACGCCGGGGAAGAGACCGCTTTCTGTGACGCCGAGGAAGAAGCGGGCGGCGAGGAAACCTCCAAAGGTTTGGGAGACGCCCATGAGGGTGGCTACGATGCCCCAGGCGAGCATTAGGGTTGGTAGCCATAATCTGGAAATTTGACGTTAGAAAATGGGGAGTGAAGGGGTGAGGAATTGGAATTTTGATGGCGTTTTGAAAACGAGAGTTTTGAGAAATTGAAAGTCGCCAAGCTCAAGAAATCGAGATCTTTCCGGCTATAGAACTGTCTTTGGACTCAAGCCTTGAAGCAAGACCAATTGAACACCTCCAAGTCGCAGGCCATAGCCAAGTCGCATACCATAGTCTTCTGAACAGTCCTCATGCACTTGCATTAGACGTCATATCCACCCCCAAACCCCCCAAACCCCCCAAAGAAACAAAGCAAAAACTTACTTCGGCGTCGTCCTCTTCAACACAATATTACACGGAACCTCAAACAAAACCTATACCCAGCATCAGCTTTATCTTACTTTCACACTTCCCTCAAATTATTACTCACATAACCAATAAAATAAATCGTCAACGTGAACAGATACTGATTCCCGGTAATATGTAAATCCGTCGTCAAGCCATCAAGTTTCGCATTCCCAACTGAATTTCATCCAAACATCAGCATCTCTCACACCAAGCTCGAGATAGGAAGAGGTTGGGATGTGAAGGTTGAGGGGGTCTACTCACTATTACTCCGATCCAAGAACGAGAGTAAATACAAGAGAGTTAGACCAGGCAAAAGTTTCCAATCCAACTTCCTCAGTAGTTTCTTCTCGCTGATACCCTCAGGGTTGATGTATGCTTCATCAGAAGAACTCTCCAATCCATCCTGAGGATTTTCAATCGCGACTTTCTCGTCAATTGGGGCCGGGGTCGTCATTGCGTTCACCTAGGCAGTAAAAATTTCAGTTTGTAGTCAATATAAGGTAGGATGACACAGCAGAGCAGATTGAGCAGAGTACCGGTAAGCAAGTCCTTGAACAAGGTAGACAGAAATATGTCAATTAAGAAGCCAAATCCCACACAAAGCGCCTGATGTTGCAATCCCAACCTCGCATCACCTACCTCCACCTACCTCTATGACGAACCTCGCTACACCTTGGGGATTTCCCGGCGTCATACCTTCATACCTTCGATGATAGAACTCCATTTTTTGGGGAGTGGTTCCGCACGGTCGCCAACAAACACACACAACGCAACTATCGCTTAAGTGCTCCGACACCACACAACCCCTACGAATCTAACGCCACATAGCACTGCCACACTGGCGATTTTACTTGGGAAAATCTAAGTCGTGCGCAACCAAAAAATAGGATATTTATCCCTAACCACCACGCTTTTTAATTTTGAAAAAAAGGGATGCACCCTGATCATTTATAATTATCGGAGGGCTATACCCTATTATATTTTTATAAGGGTGTGTTGTGCGAGAGTCGCATAAGGTCGCGCACGACTCAAGTCGGTAGGCGAGGATCCGAGCTGTGTGGTTGGTCGAGCTTAAGTTGCGTGAAGTGTAGCGAGGTTGACGACCGTAGGGTAGCACTCCCCGTTTAGTGCTCCCCCGATAAAGCAGAAACACAGACATTCCTGCACATTTTCGCATCTTATCGCACCAATCGCGTCGCATTTTTGAGCGGTTGCTTCATCCACATTGTAGATGATGAGATTGCTAGTGTCGATGTCGTGATTCTTCGGCTAGCGAGTTTTCCCCGCCAATAATCATCATAGGTCACGTGATGGTGATTTGATGAGATTTGAGCGAAAAGTGTGACAAAGGGAGCAAGCGTGGCAAGGTTCATTACTCGTGTGATCCGGTTGTCGTCGAGATATTGAAGCTAAAGTTGAAAATTTGTTTTCTTTTCACAAGTTTCTCGTGGCGCGGGCTCACTAAAAGTATCATGTGATGTATTGTTCTTCACTTCCCCCTTATGATATTCCAGCCTCGATGAAGTAAAACCCCCATCTAGCAGTCACTCAGCGTGAGAATCGTTGTATCTTAGACATAAATTCATTCATCTCCCTTCCCATTTCCCAAAACGCCACGCTCCTAGCAATCTAGCTTTGTCGTTATTCAATATTTCACTTCTCATTCTACATCATATTAGTTTCGGCTACTAGAGCAAATTCGAAATTCAAAGCTTACCTCCTCAAAAAGCACAAGAACAGTCCCTGCTTTGCAGATATCCTAGGAACGTCAGTATACGCCTGAAAATGGCGAAGAGGAGTGTGTGAAGAATATGATTACTTACTCCTTCCTTATGGACGAGCTTGGCAACGACGCCTTTCTGTGGGGATCGAATGACCGTTTCCATCTTCATACTTTCGATACTGAACAATTGTTAGAACATCGAAAAATATCAGTTCAGGGCGGGAGCCAACTTACACAACCAAAGCCTGATCCTTCTCAACCTCATCGCCCTCCTTAACCTCATTCCTCAGCACCTTACAAGGCATAGGCGCAAGCACGCTATTAGTAACATCCTTCAGTCCAAGCGCCTTTTCATACCAACTTGGATTTGCCAGCGTTAATTGTGTTTGCTTTCCGTGCTGGAAGATGGTGAGTTTATTGCCGTCTGTTATGAGTGTGCTTTCGATCCGGGTATGCGGGAAAAAACTTGATACGGAGGAATCTTTGGCTTCGCATATGATGTTTGTGTAGGATTCTTCGATCGAAGGGCCCTTGACTTCTACGTTGTACAGCTTTGGACCGACTTGGTCGATGTTGACGGAGAAAATTTCGGGATCAGAAGCGCCAGAGGTAACGAAGGAGAAAGAGCGTTGGGAACTTGCTCCGAACCCTACCGCTAAACCGTGTGGTCCAATTGCAAGATCAGCCTTGGCTAATTGCTCTTTTGCTAGAATACCGAGCGCGGCTTGAACGAATGTCTCTGGTTCGATTGCTTGTGGGCTAAAAAGTTCGTCGTGGTGCTTCTGGATATAGCCAGTCTCGACCTTGCCTTCTATGAAATCCTGACTTTTACAGATTTTCTTCAGGAATTCGATGTTAGTGCTCAAACCCACCACTTCGAACTCTTCTAATGCGGCGTGCATTTTTCGGATAGTTGCTTCGCGATTGGGACCGCTGATGATGAGTTTTGCAATCATGCCATCGTAAGCCGGAGTTATCGTGTCACCTTGAATAAATCCAGCATCAATACGGACCGATTCAGACAATGGTGGTGTTCGCAGATGAATTAATTTGCCGGAGTCGGGCATGAAGTTCTGGTCGGGGTTTTCGGCATAAATGCGAGCTTCGAGAGCCCATCCACGTTCTGCGATTCTCGCGGCTATAGCAGCTTGACCCAGAGGAAGTTTTTCTCCTTGTGCAACTTTGAATTGCCATGAAACTAAATCTTCACCAGTAATCTCTTCTGTTACCGGGTGCTCGACCTGGAGTCTGGTGTTCATTTCCATAAAATAGAAATCGTTTGTATCATTGTCGAAAATAACTGGCTTTATTGTCAGACCCTTGCTTGGATATCGACCGGGGGTTTCTTACACTCTACGGTTCCAGCACCTTCATAGTCTACTGCAAGAGCAGCAGCTCTAGCTTTCTCCCACAAATCCTGTCTAATGTTTTCAAGCAAGTTTGGGGCAGGTGCTTCCTCCAAGATCTTTTGGTGCCTCCTCTGAAGACTACAATCGCGCTCCCCCAATGCCACCGCGTTTCGAAACTTGTCTGCAAAGATTTGAACTTCAATATGTCTCGGATTGGCGATATATTTCTCAACCAGCATTTCATCGTCTCCAAAGGAATTCCGGCCTTCGCTCTTGGCACTTTCAAGTTTGCTGAGAAACTCTTCCTGAGTCATGGCGATTCGCATTCCTTTTCCACCACCGCCTTTTACAGCTTTGACCATAACGGGGAATCCAATCTTTTTGGCTTCCTCCAAAAGGTATTCTGGCTGTTGATTTCCCCCATGATAACCCGGTATACACGGAACCCCAGCCGCAATCATAATTTCCTTACTCCTCGACTTATTACCCATTGCCTCGATCGCTTCCGACGGTGGTCCAATAAACGTCAAGCCTTCCTCTTCACATCTCTTCGCAAAAGCGGAATTCTCACTGAGAAATCCATATCCAGGATGCACCGCATTGCAGCCCTGCTCTTTTGCTACTTTGATGATTCGTTCCCCGTCCAAGTAAGCACTCGGTGCTCCCAAATTCACAGCAAACGGGCTTGATAGGGCATGTTGGGATTTCGCGTCAGGATCAGTGTATATAGTCGTACATCGAACTCCAAGCGCAGAGGCAGTTCGGCCGACGCGGAGAGCGATTTCTCCTCGGTTTGCAATGAGGACTGAGGTTATTGGGGATTGGGCGTGGAGATGTCGCGTTTGAATGGAATAGATGGCACGAGCGACGGCCCGCGATCTCGAGGTGTGTAGCATTATGCGATCATCAATGGAAGAAGGGGGTGAAGCATTGCTCCATTGGCACGGCGAGAGGTTTTGAGAATGCTGAAGTCGGCGAGCTTCAAGTCGGCTACACGCGGGGGCGGTTACAAGCGGCAGTCTGATGGTCCGGTCCCGCCTTACCCCAGACGTCCGGGTTCCTGAAAATCACCCCGCTTAGATTCTTAGATTGAGGCGGGGTGACGGCAGGGTAGCCTAGATGCGACAAAACGGATCATATCTTAGCTCGTGATTGAACTGAATTTACTCCATCTACGATGCGGTATAATACTTCGGCAATGACAACAATTTAGGGAGTATCTACCGAGCGTTGCAAAAGTCACACATTGGAAGCGATGTGACAGGAAGAACCATTAATTGCATTAATATCTATGGACTGCTCACTAGCTATCCGGATCGTATCGTAGGCGACGTTGGCACATCTTCATCGTGTGCCTTCTCAAAAGCTTGGAAGCGGTAGAAGGGGTATCGCGCACTAAACACCAGTCGCCCATGCAAAGCAAAACGCCTCCTATGCACTTTCCTCAACTCCCCGATATTTTGGTTGTTGGGCGCAGGCTCTGAATCAATCCAGGCCAGTTCCAAACATCTCAGCAAAAAGCTAGAGACTAGACCAAGTACGATCGAGAAAAGTAAAGAAATATTGGTTTTCCGAGAATGTCGA
This sequence comes from Hymenotorrendiella dingleyae, assembly GCA_003988905.1. Lineage (NCBI taxonomy): Eukaryota > Fungi > Ascomycota > Leotiomycetes > Helotiales > Helotiaceae > Hymenotorrendiella > Hymenotorrendiella dingleyae. The sequence continues at coordinate 23,368 of QYAP01000353.1, forward strand.
TACACACCTGAAATTTTCGTTTAACAAAAGAGAAAAAAAGGTAAGTACTGTTTAATGTTTTACAATGTCGAAACAGGTGGCGTATTAGTTGCATCAGATCGTCGTGCCATCAAGATTGAGTACCTTGGTACTATCGCCGAGGAATTTGGTTCGATGAGCCATAATCTCAGATGCGATTACGTCAAAGTCCTTGATCTTCCTTGCTCTCAGGTCGGTCAGAACAGCTCGTAAGCCTTCACAAAATTTCTCCCGTTGTGTGGGAGTGAAATGTTCCGGACTGCCTAATGTTGTTAAAACAGCATCATCTGTCGAAAAGTCAGCCCGACGGACAAAAACGGAATCAAGGAGCCTAGTATTTTCTGGCTTCAATTGACCCACGCACCCTTGAGCCCTATGTCCTTGAAGTGTTGAAATTCGCAGGTAGCATCGTTGCAGAGCCCTCCCGCCAACTCGTAACGGCAAAATTCCTTGTTTTCCTTGATATCATTGCTAAATGTTAGCGACCTTAATCCGCCAGCCACTTCCTTTGTATAATCAGGATGGAATCGGAATGCATGAAAGTACTTGAGAGGACTTTCATAAGGCGTAAATTTATGGGTTTTGTTAGGCTCTGAATTTACGGTGTCCTAGGGAACGGTTAGTGTACTAACGATTGTAAACAGGGGATGGGAGTAAGGTTTACTTGGGTAGGCACTGGGACAGCACCATCCTCCAACAGCGAAACCTCCCCAGGTTCGTGTTGCTCATCGTCATCCAAAGCTGGCAATACTTCATCAGCGTTGGTAGAGTCAACGGGTGGATCTTCCGGTTGTTCTCTCTCGAACACTTCATTGGGAGGGGCAGGACTAAACGGGGGAGAATCTATTCCAGAAGGTGCATCAACTGGTGGTGTTGCTTCAGGTGGTTCATAGTCGGATTCTCCGTCATTCCCATCGACAACCTCGCGTTCCAGGACTGGCGAATATATCGGACTTCCGCTTTGCTCATCGGCGGAGCTGGGGGATGTTTCAGGAACCAATTCGTTTGGATTAGGAGCCCAAGACTTCTCCACCTCCATCTCTATATCACTATCCTCGTGAGTATGCGAATCAGCTTCGGCACGCACCGCCTCTTGTAAAGCGGCCTCGAGCATTTGATTTTCGGAGATGGTCTCTTTCGGAACGATCTTGTGTTGCTCTGCTAGGGGAGAAGACGGTTCTGCAAAGGCTGCATCGCTTTGCGTGGCGCCAGAAATAGACGCTACGTTTTCACCCGAGTGCTCTGCCGTAGTTCTGCCGTTGGGTTGCTCAAAGGCTTCTGTCATGACGACGTCGAAGTCAGGAGAGGTGTCATGAGTGAGGCTGGTGGGTTTATCCTGACTGACGTCGGATGCGGTAACGATAGTAGCTGGATCAATGGCAGGTGTAGGGGGCGATAGATGGGAGGTTGCTAAAGAGTAAGTTGGTTGGAGTGGTTCGAGATGGTTATGGCGATTATGAACATGAAAGGGAGTGTAAGATTGCCGGTCGTTGAGGGGAAGCTTACCAGATTTCACGCCAACCTCCTCTTCAGTCAGATCCTGCAACTTTTCTCTTTGCGCTTGTAATTGTTCTTCCGTTTCCTGGCCGAGCCGCTCCATCTCTTCAGCCAACTGACGTTTGGCTTCAAGATTTCTCTGAACTTCTTCTTCGAGTCTCGCTGTCTCGGCGCGCAGTTGCTCTAGTTTTGTCTTGGTCTGAAGTACTTGGGCGTCGACAAGTGGAAGATCGGCTGCTATTTTTTGTAACCGAAGACGCTTTCTCTCGTCCTCCGTTTTCTTCAACTCTGCTGCCTTTGCAAGTTCGGCAGCGTGCGTCTCAGCTAATCTGTGTTGATCAGAGTCGACCTTCTCTTCAGTGATCCCAATTAATTGCTGCATTTTCATCGAAGCTTCAACCTTGCTCGCAATGTTGGCAATAACGCCGCCGCTATCCTTCTCATCGGCATTCTGGGGTTCTGTGCTGCGAGGAGTTTGTCCTCCCGTCGGAGTTTGTCGAGCTTTCTTCCTAGCTTCTGCTTCCGCAATCTTTTTCTTGAGTTGTTCTATCTCGCTTTCTTTTCGCTGCAGCACCTCCGGTCTCCCAATATTTGACTTAAGTCCCATCTGAGACAAGGGAGGCGTGCCGGCTGATGATGAACTCGGAGGAGTAGTAAAGGATTTCCTCGGCGCGAAATCAGACAAACTCGGTAGGCCATTTATGGTGGCGGATCGTTGGTCCGATAATTTTCTTGCGGACTGAACTGGGGAATCTTGATCGGCTTGAGACTCTAGGTCCATGGCGACATCTTCATCATCTTCATCATTCTCGTCCTCACTCACGTCAATTACCAAAGGTTGATCATAGCGACTATGACCGAACGGTCTCTTGAATACAGCAGCTGGAGGTGCTGGTGCGTCAAAATCAGCTGCAACCGGACGCTTTCGCTGAGTGCCTGGAGTTTCACTGCTGCTTATCGCCATAGTGGGTGGGCTTGACGTTGACAACCGATTCGAAGCAGTCGATGTCAAGAAAAGACCGGGAATCGTTGGACCTTGCGACTGAACAACACTGGTTTGCTTTGGTGGCGGAGAAACCGCCGCTGTGTTGGTCTGCTTTGATTCACTTGGTGAAAGAGTCGATACAGGAGAACCCTGCTCTGGTAGAATCGAGGGCTGCACTGCTGGAGAGGGTTGGGGTTCAGGCTGAGGTTGAGCCTGAGGTTGGGGATGAGGCAGGATAGGATTAACAGTATCTGTTGGTGATTTTGCACTGTTTTTAGCTGCTGCCTTTTGCGCACGTTCCTCCCGTGATTTTCGTAGAGCCTCCATTTTAGATTGAAGGGTGCGCTCCTTCTCCGTCATGACTGCAGGACCCAACGCATTCACTGATGGTCCGGTAGATGCCTTGGAAGTGCCAGAGCCATTCGTCATTTGGCCGGAGCTTTCATCCGCTGCTGGTTGCTTAGATGTATCAATGGCAACAGTCTTGCCATGGTTCGCCTCTTGGTTCCCATTCAAGCTCGAGCTGACCTTTTCCGTACCACTGGCGGGCTTCAACGTTCTAGGCATACGAAGATTGTCAAAAAGAGGGCCAACAGCCTCTTCACTGATTCCCTCGTCGAGATAGGTCTGAAATCGCACCTCGTAAGGCCAAAGGTTCAGAATTGCACCTTCAGCTCTTTTACGAGCATCGACGACAATGTTTTTACCTTGGACAGTAGGTGCTTGGGATTGAGCTTGAGCTTGAGCTTGAGCTTGCGGCGGAGGTGGAGGTAAAGGGTGTTGAGGTTGCTTTTGCTTAGCAGAGTCCACTCGTTTAGGAATTGTAGGCGTGCCACGAGCATTTTGAAGAGACTGGGCTTCAGACTTTTTAGCGCCTCCGTTTTGTCTCCCTGGCTGTTCTCGCAAAATCTCGTTTGTGCGCCCTCGGGCCTGGTTTTGATTATACGAACCGTAATTTTGATTGCCCTTGGCTTGTTCCGTATAGTCTGGTACTTTGGGTGACGCATAAGGGGAATACGCATCTGATTGCTGTGCTCTGATTTGAGGAGAATCGCGAGGGGGAAAAGGGAAAATATTTGCTAATAATGTGTTAGTGGGACAATGCTTCTGCAGCTAAATTTTTTGGGGAAAACAGATACATACCATTGTGATATTGCCCTGGCGCATTTTGCGCTGGGTGTCCAGGATAGGGAGAGTGTTGAGCATGCTCAGCATACGAGTTCCTATCATTGGTATTGAATTGATTTGCTCCATAGGCGGCAGCATTCGCTGAACGTGCATTATTCTCGAATTCATTATCGCTCACCTCACCTTCGTCATAAGGTCGAGAGACCTGCGGATTTTGCTGATATGGTTGCTGGGCTGGGGCACCATAGTATTGTGAGTTGTGATGGGCGTTTTGCGCGTTTTGCGCGTTATCAGTGTAGCCCATGTACGACTGGCCATTTTGGGCATTGTAAGGAGGCAATGGTACCGAGTCTTGATTCCAACCTTGAAAGATGGGCAGCGGAGGGACGCCAGCAGCAACGGCGGATGCGCTGAACGAGGGGGCAGGCTCGTTGTACCCATATGCCGACATCGCGTCGTAACTCGACGGCATGTTGCCATGGCCCATGCGACCATCATCTGGTTGCATGTATTGTGCTGGGTAGGTTGGAGGAAGGTAGCCAGGATTTGTTTGCTCTTGCGCTCCGTAATTATTCATACCGTACGAGGGCGTCGCTGGATAGTCCGACATTGTTGCAGCAGGTGTAACCCGTAACCTGTAACCTGCACTCTTGTGCCGGCAGAATTCTGTCAAGCAAAGATAAAGAAGACGGACGGCAGACGGCAAATGGCAAAACTTTCGAGAGCGCGTTCAATAAAGACTCGAGCCGCTCAACATGCTGCAAGAAAAAGAAAGACACAGGAAGGTGGAAGGTGCCGATGCGTGGCGCGAGGGGTCGACAATCAAAGAAGAGGAAAGAGAAAGATGCGCGATGCAGAATCCGAGATCGAGGACTAACGAACGTCGCGAGATCCTGTGGTAGAGGGTAAAGGTGTTGATGCTGATGGCGGAACTCGCAGAGGAAGCTGGCTGTTGGCTGTTGGCTGTTGGCTGCTGCTTGCTGGACTGGAGAACTTTACTCGTAGCTTGAGATTTGCAAATATGCTAGCCGTATTTGTCTTAGCGCGTATATAGTGGGGCTGCATTGAATCCTCAGGCTGCAGCGCAGGCAAGCTTTGGCGGGCACGGGCTGCAGGGAAGGCGCGGCCCAAGCTTCCACTGTTTACTTCGATCCTCCCGACCACTCAGAAGGCGCGTCACCCCAACCAAAGAAAACAATGCTCCTGGGCAGCTCCAGCCGCTTGACGATTCAACGAACTTCACGACAATCGTTTTCTATTCCATGTGGCTCAGTCTTGGAGCATTCGACTCCCTCGTTTAGTTTTGCTGGATTTTTCTCTTGATTTGCTACACATTGCACTGCACGGCCGGCGCCCGTATCATATGGCTCAATTCTCATGAGCGCTCACAACCCACAACCCAAAATACTCGTAAAGTAGTAAAAACACCAACACAATGGCCTCAAACGGAAGCCATGTTCGCAACAATCCGTTTGTGAGGGCGTCGTCTCCCTCCGCCGGCCCAGCTGCTTCGAAGGGCAGGCCAAAATCCATGATAGCGCCGTCGCCCTTGTCCGGCAACAGCCCTCCTACACATCCTACACACAGTCGCAACCAGTCTTTCTCCTCCCTCGCCACCGTGATGGCCCCAGGCCGTAATATGAGTTCGAGGAGTCGAGCAGACTCCAAGAGCAGTGGACCGACTTCGAATACATTTGCGCCATCATTCATCAAAACGGAAGAAATGCGCCGCCCAGAACCCGTGAAGGGAATAGAGGGGGAAAATGATTTCTCGGGCAAGAGATATGTCTGGTTGAAGGACCCCCAGGTGGCGTTTGTGAGGGGATGGATTGTGGAAGAATTGGGAAACGGCCAGATACTGGTCCAGTGTGACGATGGTAGCGTATGGTGTCCGAAGTTAATTGCTGAATGTACATCTGCTAATAGATTGGTAGCAACGGGAGGTGAACGAAGATGGCGTCGACAAGGTCAATCCCGCGAAATTCGACAAGGCCGACGATATGGCGGAACTTACTCACCTGAATGAGGCCTCCGTGGTTCACAATTTGCATATGAGATACCAGGCCGATTTGATATACACGTATTCGGGGCTCTTCTTGGTCACCATTAATCCATATTGTCCATTACCTATTTACACAAACGAGTATATCAACATGTACAAAGGTCAAAGTCGGGAGGAAACGAAACCACATATTTATGCCATGGCAGACGAGGCATTTCGGAACTTGGTAGATGAAGGAGAAAATCAAAGCATTTTGGTTACGGGAGAATCGGGTGCGGGTAAAACAGAAAACACCAAGAAAGTTATCCAATACCTTGCGGCTGTGGCGCATTCTGAATCGCCTATGAAAAGACAAGCGTCGCAACATTCGAATCTTTCGGCGCAGATCCTTCGCGCCAATCCGATATTGGAGGCATTCGGTAATGCTCAAACCGTGCGAAACAACAATTCGTCCCGTTTCGGAAAATTTATCAGAATCGAGTTCACCCGGGCTGGAACCATTGCTGGAGCCTTCATAGACTGGTACTTGCTCGAAAAATCACGGGTGGTTAGGTTAAATGCTCACGAGCGAAACTACCATGTATTTTATCAACTTCTGAAAGGCGCTGACCGGAATCTTAAACGAGACTTTCTCCTCGACGACCAGGATGTGGCCGACTTTACCTATACTCGAGACGGACATGATACGATTACTGGAATTTCCGATAGAGATGAGTGGGATTCCTTGATTGAAGCCTTCAACATAATGGGCTTTTCCGAAGAAGAGCAAACTTCCATTCTTCGGACAGTAGCTGCCGTTCTTCATTTGGGGAATATTACCGTTATGAAGGAGAGTAGGGGGGCTGACCAAGCTCGATTAGCCCCAGACGCCCGCGTCCAGGCTGAGAAGGTATGCAAACTGTTGGGAATGCCTGTTGAACCATTCTTACAGGGCCTTCTACATCCTAGAGTGAAGGCAGGTAGGGAATGGGTGGAGAAGGTCCAAACCCCTGAGCAGGTCCGACTCGCCATCGACGCTTTATCCAAGGGAATTTACGAGAGAAGTTTCGGCGATCTCGTCGCTCGGATCAACAGACAACTCGACAGGTCTGGCATGGGCATGGATGACTCTCATTTTATTGGGGTGCTTGATATCGCTGGTTTCGAGATTTTCGAAGAAAACAGCTTCGAACAGCTGTGCATCAATTACACCAATGAAAAGCTGCAGCAGTTTTTCAACCATCACATGTTTGTGCTAGAGCAGGAGGAGTACGCTCGAGAACAAATTGAATGGAAGTTCATCGATTTCGGACACGATCTTCAGCCAACGATTGACCTCATCGAGCTTCCAAACCCTATTGGTATTTTCTCTTGTTTGGATGAGGACTCAGTCATGCCCAAAGCGACCGATAAATCTTTTACTGAGAAACTTCACTCCCTGTGGGATCGCAAGACACCCAAATATCGACCTTCTCGGCTAGGTCAGGGGTTTCTGCTCACCCACTACGCTGCAGAAGTAGAATACTCTACAGAAGGATGGCTTGAAAAGAATAAAGATCCACTGAACGATAATGTCACCAGACTCCTGGCCGCTTCTACCGACAAACATGTTGGGGCACTTTTCGCCGATTGCGCCGATGCCGATGATGAGAGTGGCGCGACTAGAAGTCGGGTCAAGAAGGGACTTTTCCGAACTGTTGCTCAGAGACACAAAGAACAGCTATCAAGTCTGATGGCTCAATTGCATTCAACGCACCCACATTTCGTTCGTTGTATTATTCCCAATCACAAGAAGCGGCCTAAGCAATTAAGCGCACCTCTTGTTCTTGACCAGTTGCGCTGCAATGGTGTGCTAGAAGGTATCAGAATTGCTCGAACTGGTTTCCCCAATCGACTTCCCTTTTCAGAGTTCCGCCAGCGATATGAAGTGCTTTGCAAGAACATGCCAAAGGGTTACTTGGAGGGACAAATGGCTGCAAGTTTGATGCTCGACAAGCTCGGACTTGACAAGGCGCTGTTCAGAGTTGGTCTCACCAAAGTCTTTTTCAGAGCCGGCGTCTTGGCCGAATTGGAAGAGCAGCGAGATGCCTTAATTCGCGAAATCATGTCTCGATTCCAGTCTATTGCTCGAGGATTCACGCAGCGCCGGATCGCCCATAAAAGGCTGTACAGAGCGGAGGCGACAAGGATTATACAGCGCAACTTCCACGTATACCTCGACCTTTGCGAAAATCCCTGGTGGAGGTTGCTTGTCAAAATGAAGCCTCTTCTGGGTGCAACACGAACATCTGGCGAAGTAAAAAAGCGTGACGAAATTATCCAGAAGCTCAACGAGAAAATGGTCCAGGAAGCGACCGACCGACAAGGATTAGACGAGGACCGCAGAAACGCTCATACTGAAATGCAGCGGATACAGCAGACTCTTGAGAGCGAGCGAGCCCTAGCTCTGGACAAGGAAGAAATCTTTAAGCGGCTCCAGTTTCGTGAAGCCGAACTTAGTGAGAAATTGTCAGGCGCCTTGGATGATCAGGAGAAGCTTGAGGACCAGCTGGATGATCTGTTAGAAGCAAAGAAGAAGGCAGAGCAGAAGTCAGAACAGTGGAGAGCTCAGTTGGAGCAAGCGGGTCAGATTATCGCCAAACTGGAAAATGAGAAGAGAGAACTCTCGGAAAGACTTGAAGATTTAGATGCTCAGCTGAATGATCTTGCGCAAAACCAATCTGCACGAAGTGAGGAAGAATCACGGCTAAATCAAGAAGTCAACATGCTCCAGAGTCAACTGAGCTTGAAAGAGCGAAAAGTGCATGACCTTGAGGGCAAATTACTAAAGGTTGATCAAGACCTTGATATCAAACTTGCAAATGCGACCAAAGAGCTACAAGCGACTCGTGCAAGAGAGCAGACTTTAGCAGCAGAAAATCGCAGGGTTCACAACCAGGTCTCCGAATTGTCAGCAACATCCACCAGTTATGAGGACCTTGTGCGAAAGAAGGAGAGTGAGCTGTCGGTCCTCAGATTTGACAACCGAAAATACGAAGCTGAGCGCAAGAATTTCGACGATGAAAAGAAGGTATTAGCCAAAGATAAGGAAAACGTTGTGGATCGCCTACGTGAAGTTCAAGCCGAGATGTTTGCTATGAAATCCCAAAAGGCCAATCTCGAAAAGGAAGCTGCTGATGCCAAGAAACTCCTTGACGCCAGGCTGACTGAGGATGCGCAAGCTGGCCAGAACCGCAAAATGCTAGAAGGTCAAATTGCAGATCTCAAAGACCAGCTGGCACAGGTCCAAAAAGATCTCAGCAAGGAGCGTCAATCAAGAGACGATGTTCAACTACTGGCCGAGCATCGATACCGTGAGCTTAACGAAAAGTACCAGGAGCTTAATGATGCCAAAATCATCATTGAAAAGGAGCTGTATGTTCAACAGGACACTCTTCGGCGCGCAATGGAGGCTCGTGTTACTGCTGAGAAGGAGCGCAATGAGGCTCGCAATGAAATCAGACGATTAAGAGAAGCCAAGTCCGCCCTCGAAGACGCTAGAATCCAAGCTGAGTTGGCCAATGATCGAAGTGCATCACGACAAGCGCGAGAGCGTGAGGCAAGCGTGCGCAAAGACCTTGAAGCAGAGCAAGGCCGCGCAAAATATTTTGAGGAGGAATGCAGTCGGTTGAACCAAGAGGTGAAGGAATTGAGCAAGATAATCGCTGAATCCACTGACTTTGGGATTCGAAATGATAAGGAGAAGGAAAGGTTGGACCGAGAGCTCAATACAGTCAAGAGCCGTCTGATGGCATCCGAGAACGACAATCGTGCACTTTTAAATAAGCTTCAGCAGAAAGGACTTGAACTCGCTCGCTCAGGATCGAGAGCCAGCGAAACATCACGCGCCCAACTGCTTAATCTTCAGCGCGAAAAGGCCAAGGTCGACGATCAGAACCAGAAGCTGAATAAACAGCTCGGAGATTCTCAGCTCGCGGTGGCATCGTTGGAAAAGCAGAAGGAGAAACTTTCTCTGAGCCTCGAAGACCTCAATCATGAAATCGCTCGCGAGCATAAGACTAACAGAAACGCTGAAAAGGCTTCATCCACATTCACCAGTCAGCTTGCGGAGGCAAATCGCAAGTTGGAAGACGAACGTCAGCTTCATACCCAAGCACAAGCAAAGAATAGGCAACTCCAAACCATCATCGATAACCGTGAGAAGGAAGTGCTCCAGTTGATGAAACTTGTCGATCCAGAAATGACAACTCCTCCTGTAGCACAATATGATGGTGGAAGCGATCCCAGCCCCAACAAAACACCAAACCTTGTGCCTAGCCTTAAACGAAAGATTGAGGAGCTACAGAACAACCTCCGGGTTCAAAGTGCAGGACGGTCGAATGCGGAATCGCAATTATCAGATATACGGAGAAGATTTGAGGAAGAATTTGGTGATTCTCCTGATAGGCAATCTCCCAGCCGCGCAAAGTTGGAAGAAATCAATCCAAATCAAGCACCATTCAACCAATCGCCAAATCGAATCCGGGAAAAGCTTACTACAAAACCACGTTCGAATGTATCCACACCCACTCGGCGCTTTCCTAGCGGTGGAACGGAAGCTGCACAGGATTCAGCAAGATCTGACCGAACTGCCGATTTATTGAGCTTCAACAACCGTATGGATCTTAAAGCCGACGTTGAAGAGCTGCAAACCCAGTTGCAGATGGCACAAATGCAGAATAGACATCTTCAGAGTCAGCTCGAGCGATCTTCGCCTTCTCGGGACATGTGGCAGGAAGATAGCCCGTCTCTTCGCCGTGTGCAGAAATTGGAGCAAGCAAATACTAGACTCCATGAACTTCTAGACGATTCTGCGAAGAAGGTATCTGGCCTGGAGAAGAGCGTACAATCAGGCGAATTGTCCATTCGCGACGTGCAAACAAAATCTCACGAAGAGCTCTTTGAACTGATCAACAACCAAGAGGATTCCCGACGATCTATTCTGCATGCTCATAAAGACACGGTAGCTGATTTGGTCGATACGAAGAAGCAATTCGAAGGGCTTCGACATGCACGTGCAACGTTGGAAGTAGAGTTGAGAGACGCTCGTTCAGATCTCGAAGACATGACTATGCAACGAGATCAAGATGCTGCGAGCCGGAGCCAATTGCTACAAGAATTTGCTGATCTTCAAATCCGCTTAGATTCAGAGTCATCTAAACTCGTCGATGTCACATCAAGTCTGTCCCTGTACAAAAGCCGTGCAGATGAATACTTCAGCAAACTCGAGCAAGCCGAGATTGCGGTTATGAAAGCTTCAAGAGCAGAGCAATTCGCCAAAACTCAGGCAAAGGAAGCAGAGGAAACATGCGCCGAAATAATGTCTGAGCGCAAACAGATGGATACCACCATCGAAGATCTTCAGCGACAGAACCAGCGCTATGAAGAAAAGTTGGAAGACATATCAGCTGATCTGGAAGCAGCTGTACAAGCCAGGAAGCGCCTGCAACACGAGCTTGAGGATTACCGCAGTCAGCGGGCCATGGATATCGAAGACAAGGAATCCAGCATGGAACAGACACGTAAGAAATACCAAGCCGAGTTCGCGACCATTACCAATGAACTGGACATCGCCCGAGAGGAAAAGCTCTTCAAGCAAGCTGAAAGCATCCGACTTCGAGAAGAGCTTGATGAGCTCAGATCAAAGTGGGACGACGAAGTCCTCAACAGTTCCACCTGGTCTAAAGAAAAGGCTCGTCTCGAGTCCACCCTGGCAGATCTCTCTGCTTCACGAGACGAGGCTGCAAATGCGCACAAAGAAGCACAAGAGAAAATCGTGGGATTTCTATCCCAAGTCCGTAGTTTGCGCACCACAATCGACGACCTCAATGCGGAACGCGACATTCTCCACCGTGAAAAGCGTGGCTTAGAATCTCGCCTGGAAGAAGCCAAAGCAGGACTTGATGATCTGTCCCGCAGTGATAGTCCTGCTCTGAGAAATGCGGCTGGGATGGATCGTGAGCTTTTGGAGCTTAAATCGTCGTTAGCGCAGCAAGAGGATATCTCCGCGGCGGCCGTCGGCAAGATGAGAAGAGCAGAGGCTTTGTCTGCTGAGATGCAGAAGGACATTGTGGCGGAGAGGGAGATGACTGCGCAGTTGAACAAGGAGAAGGCTGCGCTGGAGAAATCTCTTAAGGAACATCAAGTCAAGTTAGTTGACCTTGAAACGAAAGGCTACTCTTCCGCCAGCCAAGATGTTAGATTCTTGCATGGACGGGTTCAGGAGGTAAGTGCTCTACCATCTTTGTTCTCGAGTATTTGAGAGTTTTGCTAATGATATTCGCAGCTCGAAGCACAACTCGATGCTCAAGAAAACGAACGCAATAAATCCCAACGCTCAGTCCGTAATGTCGATCGGACGGTCAAGGACCTGCAATCTCAAATCGACCGCCGCGACAAGATCAACGCGCAACTCGAAGAAGATGTTGCAAGAGCGCGGGATCGAGCTGAGAAACTCCTTAAAACCATTGACGAACTGCAAAGCTCTGATTCTACGAATCAACTTAGTGCGAGGAGAGCGGAAAGGGAGTTGAGAGAGGAGAAGGAGAAGGCGTTACGGCTGGAAAGAGAGCTTGACTCTTTGAAAGGGCTGAAGGGGATGAAGAGAAGTGGGACGGGGGCAACCTGGATGAGTGGGACTGGGGCGGAGGAGAACGGGATTGATGTGCCGAAGAGGAAGAGTAGTATTAGTAGACAGATGAGTATGAGCAAGGGATTTTTATAATGAGGCGATGAGGGATGAAGGATGAGGGATGAGGGGCTGGATGATGGAATATGTAATAATGTTCGGTGGGAGGAAATGGAAAATGGGTTCGGTGGATGGTGGTGTGGTGCAGGGTGGGGCGGTTTACATGTCCATGCATTGTAATGGCGGCGGGCGTTTTCATCAAGATACACAAACTGCAATGAGGGGTTTCCTTGCTGGGAGACTTGGCCTGGGAGTATTGGTATATTTTGAAGAAACGAGGCTGTATTTTATGCGAGTTGGCGCGGCAATAAGATTCCCCGATTGGTTTTGATGACGATGGCTTTGGCGTTTTGCAGCTTCTTGTTTACTTGGGTGGGAGCTTTTGCTTTTGGTTATTTATTTGTAGTCATCTACTTGTATCGGGCTCATGAGGATCCTGGTGGGATCAACTGTTCCATGTTTTTGACGAAGTGGTTTGGTTTAATGTTGTCTTGTTGGGAATAACTCTCGTCCCTACTTGATGCAAAGGATGAGGCCGACCGGTTCTGGAAGCATTCTTCCAAGGATACACATCCTATATCCCTACATGCAGGCAGGTATGACTAATATGTACTGTCTCTTTACTTGGTTGGCGGCTAAACCCTTGGCCACCGCTTTACGAGCACGCAACGAACTTACGCACTATAGAGTGGTGGCCTACTGGCAGGGTTGCAGGGTTGCAGGGCGAGGATGCCGAGGCAGGAGCTCCCGTCGGCGCACATACCACCAGTTCGCAGATTTGGCAGCTGTAGGCGCACCTCGGCTGCATGCACCCCAGATTTAAGCCACACACCAGCCACACATGCCCCCTTCAACCACATACCACCACAACAGGCCACACAGAGAGCTGCAGGAGGGCTATTAAGGGCTAGGAAGTTGGTAGCTAATAATTTAGGTCTAATGAAAATGATTACTTGTCTCTAATTTGCATTTTTCCTATGATTTAATTATATAATAATTAAAATAGGGATAAAAATAGAATTTAAATTAAATTAAAATCGAATTTAAATAGAATTTAAATCGATTTAAATGGGATTTAAACCTTTATATTAATTTCAATTTTTTAAAATATTCATAAAGTTATAAAAGCTTTAATTTTATTGAATTTTTATCTGGGCATTATATAATAATAAACCTTAAATATAGATTTATTTTAATTAAAGTTACTAGATAATTTTATTAATTAAAGTTTTAATTTAAATTAAAGTTTAATAATATTATTTTAAGTATAGATTTAAAATAAATTTAAATTTAAACTTATTTAATTTAAAGTTTTAATAATAATCGAATATAATTATATATAATCGTATATAATTATACCGTATCATATTAAGCTATATTATATTATATTATAATCGAGTATAATTAAACGTAATCGAATATAACCGAATATATATAAGCATAATCGAATGTATATAAATAGGTTTAAATTATAATTTTAAATTATAGAATATAACCCCTTTTAAAGGCTTTATATTCTTCGGATTTATTAGATTTATTAGAGATTAATATTAGTTTTTATATATATAAATAAAGAGAATTCCTTTATAAATCCTTTTCTTTTTAAGTTTCTTATTTATTAATTATAAGGATTTTAATCTTATTTAGCATATTATTTCTATATAATAATAATATAAAATCGCTTTTAATTCGATTAGTTTTCTTTTTTTTTAATAATATAAACGTTATTCGATTTATTTTTATTAATTATATAATTTAATATAGATTTAAGCTTCTAATATAATTTTATTAAGTTTTTATTTAATTATTCTTTTTAATTTATTTTAAATTAAAATAATTTTTTAATTAATTTATCCGAAAAAAAAGCTTTTAAAATTATTTATAGATTTATTAGGTTTATAAACTTATATCCTTATAATTAAATTATAACTTTTAAAATTAATAAAAGTATTTCCGTGATTTATAATAAATATATTAATTAATATTATACTTTAATGCTAAGAGTATAAGGGTTTAAACTCGTTTAGAAATAAGTTTAAATCTCATTAAATCAGTTGAATCTAGGCTGAAATCTAATTTAAACCTCTTTAAACTAATTGAATCCGGGCTGAAATCTAGCTTAAATCTAGTTTAAATTCGATTAATTAAGTTCTAAACCTAATTCTAATTCGGTTGCAAATTATTGTTATCTTGTTATCCTACTCTTAGTTTGGGGTTTGAATTAGATTATTCGGTTGGAAATTGGTTGAAAATTGGTTGTAAATCGGTTAGAAATTAATTAAAGAATAATTTAATAATATTTATCAAATATTAAATATTCAATTATTTCTATGATTTAGAATCCTAGAATGTAAGTTCTATACCCTAACTTCCTGCCATAAAGTTTCCTTGCTCTAATAGCCCTCTTATAGCTCTTTAGGTGGCCTATTATAGTGGTAGGTAGTTGATATTAAATTTTTATCTAGGCATTACGTAATACTAAACCTTAAATATAGATTTATCCTAATTAAGGTTATTAAATAGTTTCATTAATTAGAGCTTTAATTTAAATCAAAATTTAATAGTATTATTTTAAATATAGATTTAAAACTAATTTAAACTTAAATTTATTTAATTTAAAGCTCTAATAATGATCGAGTATAATTATACGCGGCCGAGCGTAATTATATTATACCGTATTAAATTATATTATATTATATTATAGCCGAGCATAACCGTATAAGCCCGAGTATAATCGAGTGTATATGAGCGTAGCCGAGCGTATATGAATGAATTCGAATTATAATTTTAGACTATAGAATATAACCCCTTTTAGAGGCTCTATACTCTTTGAATATATTAGGTTAGTTTTTATATATATAAATAGAAAGAATTCTTTTATAAATCCTTCTCTCTTTAAACTTTTTATTTATTAAATATAAGGATTTTAATCTTATTTAATATATT
Source organism: Hymenotorrendiella dingleyae (assembly GCA_003988905.1). Classification (NCBI taxonomy): domain Eukaryota; kingdom Fungi; phylum Ascomycota; class Leotiomycetes; order Helotiales; family Helotiaceae; genus Hymenotorrendiella; species Hymenotorrendiella dingleyae. The sequence continues at coordinate 38,650 of QYAP01000353.1, forward strand.
ATTTCTATATAATAATAATATAAAATCGCTTTTAATTCAATTAATTTTCCTTCTTTTTTAATAATATACGCGTTATTTAATTCATTTTTATCGATTATATAATATAATATAAATCCGAACTTCTAATATAATTTTATTAAATTTTTATTCATCTATTCTCTCTAATTTACTCTAAATTAGAATAATTTTTTAATTAATTTATTTAAAAAAAAGCTTTTAAAACTAAATATAAGTTTATTAGATTCATAAACCCGTATCCTTATAATTAAATTATAATAAATATTTAAATTATAATTTCTAAAAAAAAATAAAAGTATTTCTATAACTTATAATAAATATATCTTCTAATATTATATATTAAAAGGTCCAAGATTATTTATATCTTATAATACTTATATAATTAGGATATAAGAATAAAAAAACTAATAATAATCTAATTTCCGAAAACTTAAATTAATATAATAATTATAAACTCGTTTTATAACTTTAATAATTAGAATATATCGATTTTTAATTATTAATTGATTTAATATATATTTATAAATTTAAATCTTATGTTTTAGATTATTTTAAATTCGATTTTAATTATTTTTAAAATCTTTTAATAATATTTTTATTTAGAATTTATTTCTAATAAATTTATTTAATTTTTAGAATTATTTTAAAATTCAAAAATTCGATAATAAAACCATTATAAGAGATTCTTTCTTAATAATTTTAGATTTATTTATTTAATTCTACTAATATAAAATTCTATTATAATAGAAAAATAAATAGTTTTTTTATTTAATAATTATAAAAGATTTTATTTTAATTATTTAAATATTTAAATATAATTAAATATTAGAATAATATAATTATAATTCCTTATAAGAGATTTTATTTTAAAAAGGTTTTTATAAATTTTTAGCTTTTAAATCGAAGTTTTCTCTATTATTACTTAAAAATAATTAGATTTTTAATATTTTTATTTCTAAAGATAATTAGAATTTTATCTATTTTATTAAATAGAAAAATACTTTTAATATAATAGCTTAAAAGAATATTTAAATTATTTAAAATCGAAAAAAATATATCTAATTTATAAAAAATCGAAATTTAATTTAAATAATTTTTCTATTTTTTATATTTAATTTATCGAATAAATTTTGAATAAATTTTGTTTTTATTTATAAAATTATATAATATTATTATATAATTTATTCTGATTGAATTACTTTTCTATTATTTTTTTTATATTAATAAATAATTATTTTTTAATTTTCTAGATTTTTAATTATATTATAATATAAATTAAAAACTATTAAAAATAATTTCTAAAATTAGTTATATGTATTAAAAACTTATAAAAAAAACTGATATTAAATAGAAGAAAAAAGTATTAATTTTTCGCGAAATAGGGGGTTATATGCCTTATATTAATAAATCAGAAATAAATCTTATAACTTATAAGGATTTATATTTTAAAAAAAATCTTTTAGAAATTAGATTATTTAAATTAATTATTAAATAAATAAAAAAAGAATTCGATTTTATTAGAAATAATAAAAAATTATTAAAAGCTTTTAAATCTATTATTTCTAATAATATAAAAGATCATTTTTATAATAAAATTATTATTATAGATTTATATAATATTATTAAATTCATATTTGATAAAATTAATTTTGAGAATTTATTAAAATATTTTAATAGATTATTAAAATATTTTATTTTTTTATTTAAAATTAATAATAAATATATTAATAAAATATAAGTGTTTATTATATTTTTAAAAGAATAAAAATTCGAGATTTCGAAGTCTTATATTATATTATTATTATTTAAAGATTTAATTAATTCTTAAAATAATTTTATTTCTTAAAAATATAAGGAAATATTAAAAGATATTAATAATATTAATATTAATAAATTAATGTCTTAAATTATTTCGGAAAAGGGTTGATTAAATAATAATATCAATTCTAATATAAATAAAATCTAGAGTTCAAATAATTTTAATAATAAGAGTATTTATATTAATTATAATAAAAAGGGATATATTAAATTAAAGTATTAAATAAAATATTTCGAATTAAAATCTAATTTTAATAAAAAAATTAATAAAACTATATTTAAAAAAGATAAGAAAAATAAAAAACTTAAAAAAAACGATAATAATAATAAAAATAAAAATAAATCTAATAAGGCTATTATATAAGTTACTATTAATAACGATAAAGTTAAAATTAAGTTTTATATTAATTAAATAAATTAAATTAAAATTAATTTTAATTTTAATAATTCTAATTTAAATAAATCGAATTTTATTAATATCTTTAAAAATAATTTAAAAAATAAAAAAAAACTAAATAATATTAATTTTAATATAATTTATAGTTTTATTACTAATAATAGAATTATATATAATATTAATATTATATATTATTATATTTATAATAAAAATTAATTAATTAATTTTAGAAATAATCTTAAAATCTTTAAAATAATAGTTAAAATTATTTTAAATTAAATTATTTTAATTTTAAAAATAACGAATATTCTATTATTATATAATAATATTCAGATTTTAATTAAAATATTTATTATATATTATTATTAAAATCGAATTCAATTTTAAGTAGAGAGTTTAAATCAAAAGGTTAGATTTAATATATTTTTAATAAAAAAAAAATTTATTAAATTTATTTATTAATATAAAAATCCCTTTAATATAAAATAATAATATCTATTATATCAATATTTTATCGGATTTTAATTATATTAAATCTATTATTTATAAAATAGAAATAAAAGATTTAAATAATATAGATATTTTATATTAATAATTAAATCATATAAATCGTAATTTAATAATTAAAATTATTAAAAATATTAAAAGATTTAATTATATTAATATTAATAAACTATTTTTATTATATAACTCTTATTATATAAGAAAATTTTATAAGATTAATAATAAAACTTTTATATTTATAACCAATTATTTAATAATATTTAATATAAATATATATAAGTTTATTAAATCTATAAGATTAAAAAATAAAAAAATCTTTATTATTATTATTTATAAGAGTAATAGAATAGTTTAAATATATACTTTCAAATATAAAAATAATATTTTTATAATTTTAAAAGAATTCTTTATTATAATAGAAATTTAATTTAGAATTAAAATAAAGGCTTTTAAAATAAATAATATAAACGAATTTAAATCGAATAAATTTATTATATATATTAAATAAAAGAATATTATAATAGAATATATTAATTTTTATTTTTCTTCTTAGAATAATATAATCGAAATATTAAATAAATATATTATTAAATATATTATAATTATTTATGAAATAAAAAGAATTTCTTTTAAATTATAATTTTATTTAATTTAAAGTTTAATTTATATTAAAAATAGAATTTATAATTTTATAATTAATAATATATCATATAAAACTCTATTAAGAAAACGATCTTATATAGATTGTTTTAAAGAATTATATTTTATAATTTATATTTTAATTTATAAAAAGATTAGAAAAAATAGTAAATTATCAGATAAAAGCAAAAAATATATATTATTAGAATATAAGAATAATAATAATTATATTATTTATATTCCTATTCGAGATAAAATAATTAATATAAAAAATTATATTATTAAAAAGAATTTAATTTATTCTAATAAATATTTAAATTTAATTAATAATAATAAAGATTTTTTATTTTTTAAAAAATTAGAAATATCTTATAATAATATTAAATTAAAGGGTTTGTTACGATTACGGTAATCGTCAGGTGACATTTGGGACCATAGGCTCAGACAGCCAATATGCTGACAGGAGAACCCATCTGTATATAACCACTAAGG